>OY282515.1:84123041-84261120 GCA_958296145.1 Hydrotaea cyrtoneurina
AAAAATTTTCTCATTGTTCAAAAATTTCAAAAAGTAAAATAAGTCAAATCGTCCCTTCTTCAGAAAATTGACTGAACAATGAAATCGCCACCAAAGCTACAAATATTAGTCGATTTTCCTCATATTTGCCTCAAATAGTTTTGTTTGGGCACTGAACAAGCTCAAAATTTTAAATTTCGAATAAGTTAAGTCGTTAATTTTTAGGATTTTTCTAAAATCAACGGCAAAATAGCGATAATTTCCAAATTTCGAGGGAGTGGCGCGACCCCTAAAATTTTTTTAAAATTTTTTTCTTTATTTTTCCCCTCATTAGGACCCCAGACTACATCTCTTTCCGAGGTTAACTTTTTCAAATTAAAAAAAAAACATGTTTTCGCTCCACCCTAGTACTCACATTGTACTGAGAATATGAATATAAAAATCTGTCGGTTTTTTTTTTTTTTTGAAATAAAAAAAAACATACACATAGGCTTTTATAACAATCACTACACTGCCCCCTCCCCACCCACTTGTTTCTTCTTCTTTACCGCCTCTTTGTCACTGTCCACCAAACATTCAATTCAAATTTTCCCTCCTCCGCTGGCCTTCTTAATTCAAATGCCATCCATATTTTATGGCCACCGAAACGATCTAGATTGTTTAAATCGTTGGAGCATGCGCATGGCCTCTGCAGCTCCTGCCATATTTTTTGTTCAACTTCCTTAAATCAAAAGTCAGTTTAAATCAAAAACAATTTTCAATTTTATTTCAGGCACATGTCATGGCCAAAGTATTCGCAAATATTTACAACAAAGCGACAAGAGTCTCGGTCTTAGCCAAGATGAGCTTGAAATTGCAGCAGCAGCGGATGCTTTTGTAAGCCACGTTGTCTGTCTGTCTGCCTGGCGCTGCCCGTTCATCTGTCTGTCTTTTTCTGGTGGAGGCGAAAGGGTATGTGGACAGTGGGATGATGGTTTATTTAATTACACCGTGTTAGACACATTCTGTCCTATGAACCAAATTTACTTTTTCGGAAAGGGGATAAAAAATAAAAATACACGTGTATCGAGTATGAAGCTCGTAGTGGCCTGTGTGAAAGCCTTCGGACCGATTTTCAACCCTTTTTCAGTGATCCAATCGAGCTGATTTTTTGTAGGCAGACTCGTGGAAATGTCTGTATCACGTCAATTTTTTTTAAAAATAGATTTTTATCAATTCTCAGATTTTCCTAATTTTTTTTTAGGAAACGAGGGCTTTCACGTTTTAAGTCGATTGTTCTCAGAACCTTCTATTTTTAGAATAAATGCTTTATAAGTGACAGCTACCGAAATTCCGGGTGATTCGAAATAACACCTCTTGTTGGAACACCCTGTAGATGAGAAATATAACACAGATGTTGCAGAAATCAGAACAAAAGTATAAATTCAGATTTTTCTGTTTGCTTTCATGTTTAAAATGAAAATTGTTATTTGCAGATTTTTTAAGACGCCCCTCTGAGCCTCTTAACCCTCTAACAAGCCAGAGTGCCTTGATGGACTCTGCTTTGCCTCTTAACCCTCTAACCAGCCAGAGTGCCTTGATTGACTCTGCTGAGCCTCTTAACCCTCTGCTGAGCCCTTTAGCCCCTTATCCCTGTAACCACCAAGACCCGAGGCACTCTTTTTTAAAATTGGGGGTTAGAGGGTTAAGGCGATATCTACGAATTTATCGTCCCAGCATTTCCCCACTTTCATCACCCCAAAAGATTGTCTTCAGCTTCCACACACACACTTACGCATTTAAAACAATTCCAATTGATTGTCATACAATCAACATATGAATAATTCAATTGGCAATTCAACAAACCAAACAAAACAAAATATCGCTACTCTGTCCATGGCATGTGGTAACAGATAAATGTTGCGTATTTTTCTCTCTTTTTTTTATTGTGCCAAACTCTGCTTTGGTTTTCCACTTCTACTTCTTCATTGTATGTGTGTGTGTTTATTTTTTTTGGTGAAAGAAATATGGTCAAATCATGATTACAAATGTTTATATCGAGACTAGGAAAATGTGCCCAAATCGTGAGTACTGATTTTTGTCTCCTCAAACGAAGACTAGCGAAAAAAAAAAAAACGAAATTTGTATGGACAGGCTTTGAGAGGGGAAAATTAAAGACAAAATGTTAAGGAAAAAAAAAATATGAATATTTTTGGTTTTCACAGAAAAAAATACGGGCCAAAAATTTTCAATTACTGTCGTCATTGAAATTAAGCTTGGAAATCAATTAATGTTGTAATTGATCTTAGAAATTCTTGTCGAAATCAATGTAAAAAATAGTAAAAAATTCAATTACTTATTTAAAATTTGAGTAATTGAATTCACAACTTTTGTAATTGGAAGAAAATCAATTAAAAATGTAATTGAATTGACGAATTCCATACAAACTTCGTAATTGATTTCAAAAATATGTTTTTTCTGTGATTGTAAGCGATCTGAAAGTGTCCTGTGAAAACTCTTTCTAAACACTTCAAAATTGAGGATTTTTTTTGAGTATTGACCTGCCTCAATTGAGTTAAGTACGTATTTCCCTAAGGGTCACAGGCAAAACTGTCTGTATTTGCACAGACAGTCAAAACGCAATTAGATCCTTCAGAGATGATGATGTCAAGTCAGGGACAGTCATGTAAGGACTGTAAGGAAAGGATAAAATGCAATTAGATCCTTTAGCCAAGTCAAGGACACTCATGGACTGTAAGGAAACGCTAAATGATGTATCGAGAGATAACGACCTATTTAGAAACTGGATACCGGGACACCAGGCAATGTTAGGGCCGACGAACTGGCTAAAATGACAAAGGGAATCCGAACAAAATACTCTGCAATTGTCTAAACCCTTTCTGAAGACAAACAAGGAGTTGAGGGAATGTATGAAGACGATCGATGCCTTCAGATGGCAAGAGGAACAGGAAAGGAAACTTTGGGAGAAATCTCGATTACAAGAAAACAAGGAGAATTCTCGGCTTTAACAGAAACGAGCTTAGCCTAAGGGCACATCTATTTAGGATAGAATGTTACGAGACTGACGAATGTAGGGCATGCGGAGAGAACGCCGAGACGATGGAACACTTGCTGAGCCAGTGCCCCGCATTCTCGCAGTTCTCCAATTACACCGTGTTACACACATTCTGTCCTATGAACCAAATTTACTTTTTCGGAAAGGCGATAAAAAATAAAAATACACGTGTTTCGGCGATTTTCATGTACACGTCAGAATTAAGTTTGAAGTATGAAGCTCGTAGTGGCCTGTGTGAAAGCCTTCGGACCGATTTTCAACCCTTTTTCAGTGATCCAATCGAGCTGATTTTTTGTAGGCAGACTCGTGGAAATGTCTGTATCACATAAAATTTTTTAAAAAATAGATTTTTATCATTTCTCAGATTTTCCCCAATTTTTATTATTTTTGAAAAAAAAATATTTTTTCTGTATCACGTCAAATTTTTTAAAAAATAGCTTTTTATCTATTCACAGATTTTCCTAAATTTTTTTTTTTTTTAAAATGGTTATCGTTTTTTTTTAAGGTTTCAGTTCAAAAACATTTTTTTTTCGTAACGCTTAAGTAGTTTAAAAATTTGGAGTCTCTTCAAGTTATGCTAAGAAAAGTGAAAAAAGTATTTTTTTTTCAAAAATAATAAAAATTGGCGAAAATCTGAGAATTGATAAAAATCTATTTTTGAAAAAAATTTGACGTGATACAGACATTTCCACGAGTCTGCATGCCAAAAACCAGCTCGATTGGATCACTGAAAAAGGGTTAAAAATCGGTCCAAAGGCTTTCACACAGGCCACCACGAGCTTCATACTTCAAACTTAAAAAAAAACAAAAATTCTGACGTGTACATAAAAATCGCCGATACACGTGTATTTTTATTTTTTATCCCCTTTTCGAAAAAGTAAATTTGGTTCATAGGACAGAAAAAAATCTATTTTTTGCAACACGGTGTAAGCGGACAAAATTCCCATTCCATTAGGTGTCCGCTTATGAGAGAGTACACTTTAAATAGCTGGCTTTAAGGTATTTTTCTCATAAGCGGACACCTAATGGTTTTGCTGGGCAATTTTTTCCGGAATCCAAAAAATTCGCGTCTTTTCTAAACTGGGGGACATTTATTTGAATCAATTGTTTTTCTCCGCCGTTTGCTTTTCATCTACCCCGTCCCAATCAATAGATTGATTTTTCAATCCTGGACTTGAACTATTTTTATATTTCCGTTCTCGTTTACTGCCAAAAGAAAAAAGAAAAAAAAAACAAAACACACAATATATGAAAAGTTAAAGAACAAATTCCTGCAAACTTCTAATGACATAAATTGAATCATTTCATCATCAAGTCTACGCCAAAACCAACAAGGCGATGGCCACAGACTTTGCTTGGTAAATCATTAAACCAACCAGATTGGGAGGGGGGGGGGGCATGGAGAGTTTTTATTGTGCCACATTCCTTGAATTCACAAAGTGTAAGAAATTAATAAAATAAAGCATTTGGCATTTATGTGTCTTCGCATATCACATCTTTTTAAATGACGGACTGCATCTAAAGCCAACGATGATGAGGACAATGATGGCGATGATGGTGATGCTGTTGCTGCTGCGATCGGGGCCGCCACGGCTGCTGATTCTGATGATGATGTCTTTGCCAGACTTAACTCGCCTGCATTTGATGCTGATGCCGTTGAGATGGCTGATGATGATTTCATTTTAATAACACCCTGTCTCTACAGGCTCTGTCAGCAGCTCTGCCCCCACGGTACTCTACTCTACTTTACATATGACCACTTCTGTGGAGGCCGAGCGGCCGAGTAACTAGGAAGCCTTAAATACTAAAATGCATGGTAATATATCAGTTAGTTAAGTCAGTCAGTCAGCCAGTCAGCTAGCCAGCTAGCCGACCAACCAACATTGCTCTCAACTTGTCTCTAAGTCTGGGCGACTTTGAAGTGAAAATCATCATCACATCCCCGGCCAGTAATAACTTTGTGTTGAGAGCTCCTTCCTGGCCATGGCACAGTGGTGAGGGAGGGGGGGAGGGGGGGACTGAGATTTGACACAGCAAATGCCTCATGACGGTTGCTCTGTCCATGTCTGTCGCTTTGCATGAGCTTTGCTCGGTATGGTATATTTTTAAATCTAAGTAATTTTTGTTATGATTTTAATTAAGTTTATGAATTATGATTACCAACACACATACGTACGTGTGTGATGCTAACGCAGCCGAGAGTGCCACAAGGCCAGGTTAGCCAACAGGCTGGCAGTGTGTCAGTATGTGGACAAACGGACGGACGGACGAACGGCTAGCTTTTGTAATTTTCCGATTTTCTTCATCTGTTGCTCGTCATAGCCGCAGTTTTGAATATTATTGCGTTGCAAAGTGAACTCGTTCTGATAATGTTACAGGTTGCATGCGGTTTGCATGCTTAAGTTTGCCTGCCTGCCATTGCTACTTTTTATGGCCATAAGCCTGAGCTGTTGCTTTTAATTCGGCTCTGACAGTGATGAGTTGCCGCATTAACGTTGATGGCTTCTAACAATTTATTAGAGCACGCATGTTTCTGTTTCCCTGCCGCCTCAAACAGCCTTGGACGACAGCATGTAATTGTTTTACAAATAACATCTAGAGAGTGGCACAGACAGACAGACAGACAGACGATTGTGTTTGTTCGCAGCAAAACGACATTTGAATGGCGGCCACCGACTGGCCGGCCTTCTCTTAATGTTACATGTGAATCTCTCGGGCAGAGATTATACGAGTGATTTCTGATCTTAGTTTGGACCTTGTGGACTAGAAGGAAATGAAATTAAAAAAAAGAGAATTGGTGATTACTCAGAGCCCCAAAGAAGCCATAGCTTTGAAATGAACGACAAGATTTGACCGTTAGTGTAGTTTTGTTAGAGGGAGGAGGGAAACAAAGTGGACATCTGGCAAGTTCAGATGTTGTTTAGATCGGTCGAAAGGAATAGTTTTTTTTTGAAATTTGTATTATTTTTGAAAAAAAAATATTTATTTATTTATTTATTTATTATTAATTACAATACAAAGTAAATTTATATTCTAATTTTTGGGTCCAAGGGTAAACCGGGTGACACAGACCATATGTTTAGATTTTTGCAGCGACAGACCAAAGCCTCTGGTGGGAATCGAACCCACAACCCCCACGCTGATAGGCAAACACGCTAAAAACTCGCCTACCGGGGCGCTTGAAAAAAAAAAATATGTTTTTCACTTTTCTTAGCATAACTTGAAGAGACTCCAAATTTTTAAACTACTTAAGCGTTACGAAAAAAAAATGTTTTTTGAACTGAACCTTAAAAAAAACGATAACCATTTAAAAAAAAAAAAAATTTAGGAAAATCTGAGAATTGATAAAAATCTATTTTTTAAAAAATTTGACGTGATACCAGACATTTCCACGAGTCTGCCTGCCAAAAATCAGCTCGATTGGATCACTTTCACACAGGCCACTACGAGCTTCATACTTCAAACTTTAAAAAAAAAAAGGATTCTGTGCAGGGAATCCTCATATATGTCATGAGGACCAAATTTGCACTACTTTTTTTTTACAAAAAAAAAAAAATCAGAATTGAGTACACATTTAGGGGCCTCTTTATAATTCATTACACAGCTAAATGTCACATCTTCCATGGCTGCCTTGGCCATTACCGATGCCCACACTTTCACCTCAATTTTTTTTTTTTTTTTTTTTTTTTTTTTTTTTTTTTTTGTGATCGCTTCTTCTCAATGCAGCCAAACAAAAAGAAGACACCAGAAAATGAAGCCAAAAAAACCTCCCAAAATTTTCTGTTATTGGCTAAAAACTTGTTGGCCAACGACACCCCAAACAGGTGCCGACAAACCACACGATGACAAATATTAACAAATACCCCAACACATGCTACGACGGTTGGATGGATGGAGGCAAAAGAAACGCTGAAAAACACTAAAGAAATCCAAACACCATTTACAGGCCTTGCAGACGACAGGGCAAAAAAGAAGTAATCGAAGACGACGAAGAGCTGAAAGGAAAAAAAAAAAAAAAACAAAAAATCTCCAACAGACACTTCATTACGCAAAGCAAGGAGTCGCGGTCGGCAGCAAAAAAAAATAAACACATCTTCAAAATAATTTATTATTGTTTGTTTTCCGAATGACAAATACAAAACGTAGTCTCACAATTTTATGGAAAAGCGAAACAAAAACGTAACCGCAACGCGGGGAGGAACCGCAAGGTTTGGGTGGGGGGTGTATGGGCTAACATTTCCAGTTGGACCTCGTTGGAATTGTAAACTCTTCTTCGGTAGAGGAACTCAGGGAGGAATGCAAGATTTGGGCTAAACACCAGGGGGGGGGGGGGGGGGTTTGGGCTAACATTTCCAGTTGGACCTCGTTGGAATTATAAACTCTGCTTTAGTAATAAAAATGCAGCAAATTGTCGATTCGTAAAACAAACCAAACATAGAAAAAACAATAAAATTGTGAAAAGTTTTTTTTTTTTTTCTGTTTTTTTCCTGTTTAATGTACTCAACGGCAACAACAACAACAACACTTACTCTGCTGGCCCCCGTGTGATTGACAGCTGCAAAACGAAGTTTTGTTTTCATTTCCAATGACAGCGGCGGGGGAGGGATGTTGGCCAGGGAAGATCACATAAACTTTAGACATTACCAGAAGACGTCCACACTATAAAATGTTGACAACCTGTGATCTTCTCCATTTGTGTTTGTTTGTTTTACAACATTTACTGTTAACCGTCACAAACCTTTTTTTTTGTGCGGTTTCTTGTGAAAACATCACGTGCTAAACTCCCAGCAACATCTCAAATAAAAAACAAACGTTAAACACCGCCACAGGAGGTCACATCTGTCTGGGTCCCAAGCCCAAGCCCAATCGCAGCCACCAGTCTCCAACCAGCCGCACAAGACATTTGTAATTTCATCTCCATAAAAGTTGCGTATTTTTGTGACTTTGATTTGCGCCCCGAAACACACACACAAAACAAAAGCCCCCCAGAAAAGAAACGCACCTACAAACCATTTAGGCCACAAACCATAGCAAGATGTTTTAAATATAGATGGATGTGTTTGCCAAACCCTTGAAAAGTTGACTCAATGCACGGGCACACACACGGGCTTTTCGACTAAACTCATTTTGACATTGTTGCTTTGTGATGTCATCCGCAGCAAGAAGAATTCGGCTTTGCTTTCGAAAACAAACAAAACCGAGAAGAAACACAAAAAAAGTGATTCAGTTTCGCCAAAGAAATTCATACGCGTGCCTTAATTTCATTAAAATGCGGCCGGTTCATCAGCCACAGTCACAGCAACATCATGATAATTTTCATCATTATAATCTTGAACTACAGCAGGAATGTGATATTATCTATTTGAGAAAGAGTTGGTAACAGGAGAAAATGTTCTCTAAACAACCAAAAAAAAAAGTGGTTACCAAAAGGGAACACCATGACTTCTTTAGGGACTTCAACTAGCTCTAGATGTCACTAGCTCTGTTGGCACTCCTTCATATCCAATGTTGGGAATGTTGGGACAAAAAGTTTGTTTGCTATCCCTCTTAACAATATCAACAATTTTCTTTTGTTTTATATTCTCTTTTAAATTTCAAATTTCCCCCCAACTTCTATTTGGTGTCTGTTTTGCTTTTGCTGACAATCGTCGAACGCCTTGCCTGGAAAGTCAACGTGCAAATCGGGTCAATGTAAAGAAAAACTCTGGAGAAAGGTCATCGCAAAAAAAATATATATATTTTTTTTAAATAGTAAATTTTTTTTTTAAAAAATATATAATTTTTTTTTAAAAAACTATATAATCTTTTTTATAGAATATATAATTTTTTTTATAAAAATATAACATTTTTTTTTATAAAAATATATATTTTTTTTATAAAAATATATATTTTTTTTTATAAAAATATATAATTTTTTTTTTTTAAAAATATATAATTTTTTTTTTTAATATATCGTCTATGTAGAACAAAAACTCATCACCTACATTTTCATAGTTTTGAGTTATAAGGTGTTTTATATAAAAGTTATCATTAAAAATCCAATATTTCGATAACAAATATTTTGAATACCACAATTTGTTAATTATTAAATACAACATTTTATCCACCAACAATTTCTGCATAAGTTGTATACTGTTTTTTTTGTATATTTTTGTATCGACAAAAACCTTAGCTAGATAATGATATATTTCAAATTTTATTGCAAACCTGCAGTTAGTGAGTTATAAAAAAAAAATCTTAGTAAATAAAATAGATATGCGCATATCGATAAGCGCAAAAAATAAACAATGGAAAATTATGAAATAAAATGCAATAAACTCATTTTTCGCAAAAGTGTAGTTGATGACTTTTTCTTCTACATAGACGATATGTAAAATTTTTTTTTTTTAAAAATGTAAAATTGTTTTCTTAAAAAAAATTTATAATTTTTTTTTATAAAAATATAAAAATTTTTTTAAAAAAATATATAATTTTTTTTAATTATAAATTTTTTAAATTTTTAAGTTTTTAAAAAATGTAATTTTTTTTTTTAAAAATGTAATTTTTTTTTTTTAAAAAATGTAATTTTTTTTTTTAAAAAAATGTAAATTTTTTTTTTTAAAAAAATGTAAATTTTTTTTTTAAAAAAATATATAATTTTTTTTTTTTAAAAATGTATAATTTGTTTTTTAAAAAATATATAATTTTTGTTTTTAAAAAATGTAAGGGCAATTCGGTTTCGCCAATTTTTGAAATCATTATTGCCTTTCAAAGTGGCAAATAATCTGCAGCCAACTTCACGCTACGGAAAACACCTGTTTTTGCCATTATCATTCCCCTTACCTCTCTCTATCCTACAAACTAAGAAATACAATTTTTAAGTTGTAAAAGAAAACAATTTAAAAAATATATAATTTTTTTTTAAAAAATATATAATTTTTTTTTAAAAAATATATAATTTTTTTTTAAAAAATATATAATTTTTTTTTAAAAAATATATAATTTTTTTTTAAAAAATTTATAATTATTTTTTTTAAAAATTGATAATTTTTTTTTTTTTAAAATTTATAATTTTTTTTTTAAAAAGATATAACTTTTTTTTTTAAAAAAATATATGTTTTTTTTTTAAAAAAAAAATTTATAATTTTTTTTTAAAAAAAATATAAATTTTTTTTATAAAATATAAAAAAAATTTTAAAAAAAATATAATTTTTTTTTAAAAAAATTATAAAAATATAATTTTTTTTTTTAAAAAATATATAATTTTTTTTTAAAAAATATATAATTTTTTTTTAAAAAATATATAATTTTTTTTTAAAAAATATATAATTTTTTTTTAAAAAATATATAATTTTTTTTACAAAATATAAAATTTTATTTTTAAAAAATATAAAATTTTTTTTTAAAAAAATATAAACATTTTTTTTAAAAAATATAAACATTTTTTTTAAAAAATATATAATTTTTTTTTTTTAAAAATATATAATTTTTTTTTAAAAAATATATAATTTTTTTTACAAAATATAAAATTTTTTTTTAAAAAATATAAAATTTTTTTTTTAAAAAAATATAAATTTTTTTTTAAAAAATATATAATTTTTTTTAAAAAAATTTATTTATTTTTTTAAAAAAATATATAATTTTTTTTTAAAAAATAATCTGTAGCCAACTTTACAGTGCGAAAAACACATGTTTTTATATTTTTTTTTAATTTAAGGTTTTTGGAAAAAAAAGAGTCAAGGACAGGACATGTCACAATGTCAAACTTTTGTCACTCAAACCATCTTCTTCTTCCGCAGGAATTTCAGACTCCAAAAACGTTGGATCTTTGAATTCGTAAGGCATGTCCAAGTCGACTTCGCCCTTTTGTGCCAAACACAATTGCTAATTTGTTTGTTTCTTTTTTGGTAAATATGTTGTGGAATTTGGTTTGGTTAGGCTTTTAGACGGTCTCAACGGTGTGACAAAAGCATCTTTGAAGTTTCAGATCGTTTACAAACCCAAAAAAACGAAATGTCGGCTTTTAAAAAAAAAGGTGAACGATTTATGATAACAGATTAACTCAATGAAAAATTAGAGCGTTTATCTAAATTAAGGTGACGCACGGTCATAAAAGTCCCCCAATGGAATGTCTTCAGGCAAAACCCCCAAAAAAAAAAAAAAATTAAATAATAAAGTAAAGCGAAATAAAAAGAAAAAAATGCCGAAAAAAAGATGGGTGAGGAGTTTGAGGCTCTTAACGAATATGAAATGATGCCGCAAAACAAAAAACCAGAAAAAAAAACAAGACAAACATAAAAAACGTAAAGGTAATCATGATGTGGGGAATAAAAGTTTCAGTGTTAAACAAATTTCTATTAAAATTTAACATAATTTACCTCGAAGGCATTGGTGTTGTCGTTGTTGTTGTTGTTGCTGTGATTCATAATCACATTTCCAGATTTGTGTGCAATTCTAAGCCAATATCATTGGCGGCCTCTAATGTGTTTTTTTTTGGGTGAAATGACTTGCAGCAAGTGCAACCTTAAAGCCACACACACAAAAAAAGAAGAAGAGACGAGAAGAGAAAAAATGTGGCAAGAAAGTTTCGGTGTATCTGCTGCGGCTGCGACCGGGGATGAACGTACATGCAGCCGAAAATCATAAACAGGCGGCTGGCATGAGTGCCCCGTACGGGCATTGGTGTGTTCATGTTCCAACTGCCATATGTGAGTGTGTGCGATTGTTGCATGAGGCATGTTGTAACGCATATTATAATGTTAGAAGTTATCTGCCATGGCCATTGCTGTGGCTCTGCCTGCCTCCATGTCTTCGTTTAATAAATGCAATACATAAACTAACCATCCGACACATGGACATATGTACAGACATACAGACGGACGGACGGACGGACAGACGAACGAACGAACGACTGCTCTTGTGCCGAAAAAATAGTGTGGGAACGAAAATTTTCGGGTTCTGTTTCTTATTCTCGACCGGGGCTGCTGCCCAATGTAGGCCACGTAATATTTGGAAATTATGAATATTTTCATTGTCTGAAAACAGTTTTCCGAACCAGCTCACCGAAGTGTGTTTGGAATTTTTGATTACGGTTTTTATTTAGTGAATTTTTCCATTTTTTTTTATGGGAAATTAATGCTTAAGACTTAAGACACATAGACCGTTCGTTCGGTGGTAGCTGTAATTATTACCAACGACTTAAGACACATACGTTTAATTATAAGAAAGACTTAAGACACATATGTCTTAGGCACACACATTCACTCGCCGACATTGTCGTAAACGGACAGACTGCAGGCACATACTTTGTTGTTTCGTACATTAAGCACTAATTAGACATTCATTGATTCGGACCGATAAAGAAAAAGCTCCAACCCACACACACACACACACACGATCGTATAAAAATGCCCATAAACGTAATCAATGTTAAATTGTGGGTGGGAAAACACCTACAAAACAAAGCCACCTCACCTCATTAACAGCATCATTAAAAATCGGCGATTGATTGGTAATCGCATCGTTAAAAACATGCTAAAAATGTTGTTCGGCATATTTGAGCCGATACCAAATGGCAATTGGAAATCGGTGCATTGAAACGGCGAAGAGTTCCAGGGCGATGTAATCCTATTGTGCCAGTTTCGAAACTACGAAAAGATTCTCCTGCTAGTTGCGATTCCTTTAATGAAAATGAGGGATATGATCATTGGCTAAGACCACTGAAGATAGTGGTGGCTGGTGCAAACGATTGACTACAGCAAATGACTTTCAAGGCTTATAATATTTCGTGGGATCGTCATGTGACTGGCAACAGGGTTCTCCAACAAGAGGTGTTATTTTGAATCACCCGGTATTTCGGTGGCTGTCACTTTTGAAGCTTTTCTTCTTTGATATTTGACAAGTAGATTACTAAAAATGGAACGTCATTACTAAAAATGGAACGAGACACGCGTGAACAACGCATTGAAATTATTAAAACTCACTACAAAAATGATGAAAATCGTGCAGTCACAGTTCGCAAAACTTAAGCATTTTAGGGTCATCCGGAAGCACCTTGTCCGACGGACAGCAATACGGAAATTGGTGGAACCAATTCGAGCTGTTTGGGACAAGTTAGTGATGTGAAGAATAGAACGCGTGCACGTCGCTCAAGAACAACTGAGAATATCTCGGCCGTGTTACAAAAAATAGATTTTTTTCTGTCCTATGAACCAAATTTACTTTTTCGGAAAGGGGATAAAAAATAAAAATACACGAGTATCGGCGATTGTCATGTACACGTCAGAATTTTTTTTTTTTTAAGTTTGAAGTATAAATCTCATAGTGGCCTGTGTGAAAGCCGATTTTTAACCCTTTTTCAGTGATCCAATCGAGCAGATTTTTGGCAGGCAGACTCGTGGAAATGTCTGTATCACGTCAAATTTTTTTTAAAAAAATTGATTTTTATCAATTCTCAGATTTTCCCCAATTTTTATTATTTTTGAAAAAAAAAAATATTTTTTTCACTTTTCTTAGCATAACTTGAAGAGACTCCAAATTTTTAAACTACTTAAACGTTACGAAAAAAAAATGTTTTTTAAACTGAAACCTTTAAAAAAAAAACGATAACCATTTCAAAAAAAAAAAAAAAAATTAGGAAAATCTGAGAATTGATAAAAATCTATTTTTTAAAAAAAATTGACGTGATACAGACATTTCCACGAGTCTGCCTGCCAAAAATCAGCTCGATTGGATCACTGAAAAAGGGTTAAAAATCGGTCGAAAGGCTTTGTATTGGGACACTCTGTTTTCTTCTGCTTCTGCTCACCATCTCAGTATAGCTAGGTGGTTTATCCTTTCCGTCATGTTTGTCCTTTGCGTAATCTGGCATGGCGAACTGAAAGGCCCATTCGTCGAGCCAGGAAGTTCTGGAAGCAGTTGTTCCGGATTGATTTCGTCTTTCTCGTAAAATACAAGGTGTTCAAAATCATCCTAGACTTTATTAATGAAATGTATAGAAAAAAGTAATTTGCCACAACAAATCAACTTGCACCAAAAAAAACTAGGTCTCTAAATACACCATTTCAACAGAAAGATGTTTCCCCGAAAAGCCTTACTTTTGCCGGTACCCTCCAAAAACCAAAAAAAAAAAACCATCACACCAAGAAAAAACCTTGGCAAACCTGATGGCAATAATTTATGTCAAACTCACTTGGTCGTTTGGTCGTTCGCAAGGCATGCCTGCCGCCGCCGCCGCCAATACTTTCACGCACATAACTTTACACCATTCTTTACGAGCGGCAATAAATTTTCCAATTTGTATTTGGTTCTCGCCAACTCCTGCTCCGCCACACAACAAACAACACTCGACAATGGCACAGAAAACGCAACAACAGCAACAAAATGGAAAAAAAAAAAAAACAATGAGCGTTTAATAGGAAAATGAAGTGAAAATATGTTTTCATACAATGCCAAACGATTTAGTTGTTATATAAGCTGCAGTTGTTGGGTTCTTTCCTGTTGTTGTGGTTGTTTCGAAGTTTATTTTTTTGGCTGTGTTCAACCCTATTTGGCGTGAAAAATTGTAACAGGAAACACAATGATTTGTCGTTGGGCGCAGAGAAAATGTCGATGTGGTTTGTGTCTTAAGTCTTTCGATTTTGTTTCTGGCCAAGTGACAGAATTGAGCTTAATTTTCAGCTGGTAGCCTAAATGGGTGATATTTCCGGAAAATGATGAATAACATGACGTGATTTTCCATAGCCAAAATTGTTGGAAATTGTTTTCTGATGACATTTGAAATTGAGACTTGTAAATACTCGATGTTAGAATTTCCCACATGGCAAGTGGAGAGAAAGAGCATGAGAGAAGTGAAATTGTCATTGGGCAGAGACACTGTCGATGTGATTTGTGTCTTAAGTCTTTTGGTTTTTTTTTTTGTTGGGTGAAAGGAGTGAAGTTGGGCTTAGTTTTTAGCTGGATATTTTTCCAAAACGATGAATGTTTTTTTTTCCTGAATTCTGTCAACTTTTTTTTCATAGCCACAAATATTGTTAATTTTATTGTGATGCGACGTCAGAATGTCCCATAGCCAAGGGGAGAGAAGACAATGTTGGTGTGGTTTGTGCCTTAAGTCTTTTTGTTTTGACTGAAAGAAATGATGTTGGTCTTAGTTTTTAGCTGGAGGTCTAAATGTTTTATGGAAAACGATGAATTTTTTTTTTCCTGAATTTTGTCAACTTTTTTTTCATAGCCACAAATATTGTTAATTTTGTATGGATGTGGCGATGTTAATTTAAATTTAAGACTTTTGTAGATAACCTTGCAAATACTCTACATTTGAATATCCCACAGGTCAAGTTAAGAGAAAGCGTTAGATCTATTCCAGCCGAACTGGAATATGTCTCCAGCCACTTGGAAAATCCTACTAACTGGTAGAGGCAATGGCGAAACAAACAATAGGTGGGCGACTATCCGAGGCTGCATTTAATCCAAAGAGACGTGTCTCCGATTCGTTAAGAAACATGGACGAATTATTTTTGTATTTTCATAAATTTTTCTTAACAAAGGTTTATAAAGCTTTTTTTTTTTAAATTTTTCTATTAAAATATGTTTGAAAAATATTTTTGTATTTCCACATATTTTTTTTTAACAATGGTTTAAGTTATGGTTAAAGCTGTTTTATATTTTTTCTAAATAATTTTTCTGAGAAGAAAACAAAGGTTTGTAAAGCTGTTTTAAATTTTTTCTAAATAATTTTTCTATTAAAAAAATTTGTGAAGATTGTTTTTGTATTTTCACACATTTTTCTTAACAAAGGTTTATTTTTTCTAAATAATTTTTCTGATAAGAAAAATGTGTAAAAATTGTTTTTGTATTTTCACACATTTTTCTTAACAAAGGTTTATAAAGCTGTTTTAAATTTTTTCTGATAAGTAAAATGTCTAAATTTTATTATGTGTTTATACATTTTTCTTAACAAAGGTTTATAAAGCTGTTTTAAATGTTTCTATTAAAAAAATGTGTGAAAATTGTTTTTGTATTTTCACACATTTTTCTTAACAAAGGTTTATAAAGCTGCTATAAATTATTCTAAAAAAAATTCTGTTAAAAAAATTTTCTTAACAAAGGTTTATAAAGCTGTTTTAAATTTTTTCTAAATAATTTTTCTGATAAGAAAAATGTGTGAAACTTGTTTTTGTATTTGCACACATTTTTCTTAACAAAGGTTTATTAAGCTGTTATAAATTTTTCTAAAAAAAATTTCTGTTAAAAAAAATGTGTGACAATTGTTTTCACACATTTTTCTTAACAAAGGTTTACAAAGCTTTTTTAAATTTTTCTATTAAAAAATGTGTAAAAATTGTTATTGTAATTTCATACATTTTTCTTAACAAAGGTTTATGTTTTAAATTTTTCTAAAAAAAAATTTCTGTTAAAAAAAGTGTAAAAATGGTTTTCTCTTTTTATATCCTTTTCTTAACAAAGGTTAATAAAGCTGTTTTAAATTTTTCTAAATAGTTGTTCTGTTAAAAACAATGTGTGAAAATCATATTTTTTCTTAGCAATTGTTTATAAAGCTGTTTTACATTTTCTGAATACGGGGGTAAGCAAATAAATGAGGCCATACGAGAACCTCATTGCCGGAGAGAGCCAAACATTACTGCAGTAATTAATGCAGCGAAGTATGTGTCCTAAGTCTTTTGTTTCTATCCACCATAAATTCATTTGTTAAACAAATTTCATGTACCAAATGTCAATACTTCAAATCAAAACCTTTCGCGTTCAATTCTACAAACATTTATCAACATCAATTTGTTTGGCGAAGTGAATCAATCACAAGCGGCCAACATTTTTCCCATCCCACACACACACACACATACAGAGTTCGACAACGGTGTGTGTGTGTGTGTGTGTGAATCAGACGATGGAACTTAAGATATGTAGCTTAGCTTGTTGCCGGGCAACCTGTTCCGAAAAGGTCAGGCACAGGTGAATTCTAAAATATTTCTGGAAAACAGAAAAATAAAATTTAATTTCCAATTGACCTCCGATGACTTCGTTGTTAGTTCTACATGGGGCCAGGATCAAGACGAATGCTAGGAAAGACAAGGCAACCAAAAACGATAATAAATTAATTTCTGGCGAAAGATTAATTGTATGAAGAAGAAGAAGAAGAGAAAAAACAAATACAGAAGAATACATTTAAAATTCCAAGTGGTTTCGTTTGTGTTTTTGTGACTGGTGAACAAATTGTGGCATGTTTGTGCTGGCGTTTTGAAAGAGTTGGCAAAACATGTTTCCTTACCGATGCAGCGTTATAGAGTTGTTCGTTTGCCCAGGGGCTGGGGGACAGAAGAAATATGCTTTCAGCAAAACTGTCATAATCGTCAGCATTTATAGACCATGTCAGTGCGGAAACACGTCGCTTTTTTTTTTTTGTTTGTCTAGTTTTCTTTTGCTTCTGATGCCATAGACTATGATGTTGACAAGATCGGTACATTTGGAGAACAGTTGAAAGCATTTAACAGCGAACTACGTTACATCTCCAAGGAATGAATGACTCATGGCCCAGACATTTCTGGTTGATGGCTCATTGCAGCAAACGCAATTGCGCAGTCGCAGTCGCACAATAACATTGCTGTTCACATTTCCTCTTTCTTTGTGGAGTATGATCAAGGTTGGCTAATCCTCATTTAGTTAATTGAATTAGCAGCTCAGGTAATTGTTGTATTAACAGACACTTTCAGTTATGATCATTTATTAACCTGTATTGCCTCCCCAGCCATTCATCACACAATGTACGTCATCATGATTACAATCATTGTCACCACTGTCATCTCGCTGATGCGAACGACAAAGGCAATCATGATGATGGAGATGATGATGATGACGATGAAGGCTACTAGCTGCGTCGCTGTCAGTGTCATTGCCAGTGCCATTGCCATTGTCAACTTCACTCCTTTTAATCGCTGCTTTAGCTCGCTGTGAGTCTATTACCTCTAATGGCCGTTTAAAAGAATTTCAAATATTTTTAAATAAAATCATGATCTCATTGAGTGTAATGAGTGGAACTATTCCCCCCCCCCCCTGTCCCTCCTCCTCCTCGTCGCCGTCTTCTTATTCGCATTGTTTGCTTTGTCTTCTTTTTCTCCATTCTAGTCGCCTCTATCCAGAAATGCTTTTCAGAAAATTATCGGCGCCAACATTGGTTGTCTGAGTTTGATTTGTGTGTTTTAGCATAATTTACTATAAAAAAATGTATTAGAAGAGAGAGACACAGAGAGAGAGAGACAGAGAGATAGAGATAACAACTACTTATAAAGAAACATTGAAAGAATTCTAATTATGAAAGGTAATTGATACTTTTTGTTTTGTCAACGTTCTGAGATGGACATGGAGAGTGAATGAGCGATAGAGACAGCCAGAGAGCGAGAGAGAAAGGTATGACGACTTAACATGTTGAAGATGTTTAAAATGCCATAAATAGTATGGAAATTTTGTTGTCTCAACTTTTTTAATGGACAACAATGGCAATACCGCGCCGAGAAAGATAATCTGGCAAGAATTTGCCAGCAGTGACGGTTCAATATCAAAAGACTTGGAACATTGTATGGAAATGTTTGAATTTTCCAACAATAGACTTAAGACACACACACACGCTTGTTATGGCCTTAGCTATGCGTGTTGTATTTAAAATGAAATCAATTATCAACTTAGATTGGCATGGTCACAAGTTTATGGGTCATAATCGCAGGGTAACGGCAACGAAATGCTTCAGCTTATAGGGAAACGGAAAAATGATGAAGTACATGTAACCGCACTCACAAGCGCTGCCAGAAACAATTAAACGAAAATCGTTTTTTTTTGTCCTCATATAACACAAGAATTCGGAAAAAGGAAATCTATAAAAAATGTTCATAAAAAAGGAAAAATGTTAAATTTTTCCAAAAATGGAAAAAATATGAAATTTTTAATAAAATGGAAAAATATGAAATTTTTACTAAAAAGCACAAAAATTATTTGTTTCCAAAAAATTTGAATAGAAATTAGAAAAAAAATTAAATTTTTTGTGAAATGTGAAATTTTTACTAAAAATGTAAAATATGAAATTTTTCCTAAAAACGAAAATGTGAATGAAATTTTTTTTGAAAAGAAAATGTGAATGCAAATATGAAATTTTCCCTAAACGAAAAATATGAAATTTTCCCTAAACGAAAAATATGAAATTTTTCCTAAAATGAAAAATATTAAATTTTTCCAAAAATGAAAAAAATATTAAATTTTTAATAAAATGGAAAAATATGAAATTTTTACTAAAAAGCACAAAAATTATTTATTTCCAAAAAATTTTAATAAAAATAAGTAAAAAAATTTAAATTTTTTGTTAAAATTGAAAAATGTAAAATTTTTCCTAAAAAAGAAAATGTGAATGAAATTTTTTTTGAAAAGAAAATGTGAATGCAAATGTAAAATTTGTCCTGAATCAATAATATGAAATTTTCCATAAACGAAAAATATGAAATTTTTCCTAAAAGGAAAAATGTGATATTTTTACTAAAAGGAAAAATGTGAAATGTTTCCTAAAAGGAAAAATGTGAAAATTTTCCTAAAAGGAAAAATGTGAAATTTTTCCTAAAGGAAAAATGTGAAATTTTTCCTAAAACGAAAAATGTGAAATTTTTCCTGAAAGGAAAAATGTCAAATTTGTCCTAAAAGGAAAAATGTGAAATTTTTCCTAAAAGGAAAAATGTGAAATTTTTCCTAAAGGAAAAATGTGAAATTTTTCCTAAAACGAAAAACGTGAAATTTTTCCTAAAAGGAAACATGTGAAATTTGTCCTAAAAGGAAAAATGTGAAATTTGTCCTAAAAGAAAAAATGTGAAATTTGTCCTAAAAGGAAAAATGTGAAATTTGTCCCGAAAATGTGAAATTTTTTGTAAAAGAAAAAAAATGGAAAAATGTGAAATTTTTCACAAAATGAAAAAAAAAATTTTTGATAAAACAAAAAAATGTGAAATTTTTCCTAAAAGGAAAAATGTCAAATTTGTCCTAAAAGGAAAAAAAAGAAATTTTTCCTAAAAGGAAAAACGTAAAATTTTTCCTAAAAGGAAAAATGTGAAATTTTTCCTAAAAGGAAAAATGTGAAATTTTTCCTAAAAGGAAAAATGTGAAATTTTTCCTAAAAGGAAAAATGTGATATTTTTCCTAAAAGGAAAAATGTGAAATTTTTACTAAAAAAATGTGAAATTTTTCCTAAAGGAAAAACATAAAATTTTTCCTAAAGAAAAAAAATTGGTTAATTTTTCCTAAAAGGAAAAATGTGATTTTTTTTCCTAAAAGGAAAAATGTGAAATTTTTCCTAAAAGGAAAAATGTGAATTTTTTCCTAAAGGAAAAATGTGAATTTTTTTCCTAAAAGGAAAAATGTGAAATTTGTCCTAAAAGGAAAAAATGTGAAATTTTTGCTAAAAGAAAAAATTTTAATTTTTTCCTAAAGGAAAAATGTGAAAATTGTCCCAAAAGGAAAAATGTGAAATTTGTCCCGAAAATGTGAAATTTTTTGTAAAAGAAAAAAAATGGAAAAATGTGAAATTTTTCACAAAATGAAAAAAAAAAATTTTAATAAAACAAAAAAATGTGAAATTTGTCCTAAAAGAAAAAAATGTGAAATTTTTGCTAAAAGGAAAAATTTTAATTTTTTCCTAAAGGAAAAATGTGAAATTTTTCCTAATGGAAAAATGTGAAATTTTTCCTAAAAGGAAAAATGTGAAATGTTTCCTAAAAGAAAAATGTTAAATTTTTCCTAAAAGGAAAAATGTGAAATTTGACCTAAAAGGAAAAATGTGAAATTTTTCCTAAAAGAAAAAAATTTGAAATTTTTCCTAGAAGGAAAAAAATTTAAATTTTTTCTAAAAGGAAAAATGTGAAATTTGTCCTAAAAGGAAAAATGTGAAATTTGACCTAAAAGGAAAAATGTGAAATTTTTCCTAAAAGAAAAAAATTTGAAATTTTTCCTAGAAGGAAAAAAATTTAAATTTTTTCTAAAAGGAAAAATGTGAAATTTTTCCTAAAAGAAAAAAATTTGAAATTTTTCCTAGAAGGAAAAAAATTTAAATTTTTTCTAAAAGGAAAAATGTGAAATTTGTCCTAAAAGGAAAAATGTGAAATTTGTCCAAAAAGAAAAATGTGAAATTTTACTTAAAGGAAATATGTTAAATTTTTCCTAAAAAGGAAAAATGTGAAATTTGTCCTAAAAGCAAAAATGTGAAATTTTTCCTAAAAAGGAAAAATGTGAAATTTGTCCTAAAAGGAAAAATGTGAATTTTTTTCCTAAAAGAAAACTGTGAAATTTTTCCTAAAAGGAAAAATGTGAAATTTTTCCTAAAGGAAATTTGTCCTAAAATGAAAAATGTGAAATTTGTCCTAAAAGAACATTTTTCCAAAAAAAAAAAATGTAAACTTTTTGGAAAAAAAAGTACAAATTTTCCTAAATTTAAAATGTAAAGGATTTTCTTACAAATAAAATGTGAGTGAAATTTTTTCTGAAACAAAAATATGTGAAATCGTTCCTAAAGTATTACGGACATTAAACAGGCAACCTTCTTCCGCTGTATGGCCACAGGGATCTATCAACAAACAATGGACAACGAAAATAGTTCATTATACGATTAATTGAATATTAGAATATTGAAATATCGCCAAAGTCACTTAGTTCCATAAATTCTCCTAGTCAAGGCAATAGTTTACTGAGACATGAGCCACAGTGTCCAAGAATTAACATGTCGGCTCTTCGTAGTATCCCCTGCCTGCCCCCATTCATGTCGAGGATGACAAGTTTTGTTTGGTTTTTAGGTGATGTTAAATGTACGCATTGTGCTCATAAAGCTTGGTGGCAGCTTCCCGGTGCAGGAATTGCATGTGCATGCAGCACGGTTGGATAATGCCACAAAAATATACAAACATTTCACCTGTCAGTGGAAACATTTCATTTATGCCATCATTTAGACGTACAAATGAAAAGAACAACAACAACAACATGGGCCATGTTTTCCGTTTTGTTTGTCTTCGTTGTCGTTTCATTTGGTTGTACCATTTTGAACATATGATGTGAAGACAGAAAAATAAAACATTGATGAATGTTACTGTTCGCCAGTAATGTTGGACGACGTTGTTTTGCCATTCGGCGGCGGTCTGCACTTGCAGCCGAACGGCGGTTAAGGATGCGGACGACGACGATGACGATGATGCTGATCAGCTTAAGCATGAACCTCTGATGTTATGTTCTGATGATGATGAAGTCTTTTAAACAGCACCGGAGAAACTTCACAGTACAGCGGGAAAACAGACGGCCTGACAGATACTCGTCTCTCTGATCACCCAGGCCCGTAGTCGGCAGACTGTGAACAATGCAACAATGAAGTGTTGCAAGTGCAGAGCACAATGAGGGAGAAGCTGGACCGGCAAAGGGGATTTAGAGTTTTGAGAAACTGATGGCTGACGATGATCATCATCATGATGACAATATCAATAAGCCGAGTGATAGTAATTGTTATGTTGTTGCTACTAGTGTTAAGTGCAAATTGTTTTCGAGTTTATAGCCGGCGGCCAACAGCAAATTGATGAAAGGCCTGTGGCCATAACCACCGAACGACAGACAGCTACACAATCATAATCGTCTCTAACATGTGTGTGTGTGTTTTTTTTCCATTCTTCTTTTTGTATTTAATCTATGATTCGTTTTTAATTATATGACACAGAAATCATTGCACAATAATTCAAGGAAATCCAACGGCAAATCAGTTTAAGGAAAATTGCATTTTAATGGGATTTTTCCCAAGAATCCTCCTCAGCGGAGCCTTAATTTCGCCAAGGAAATATTCAAATCTTGTCAAATATTTTCCTAAGCTGGCAAATTATCGTACAAGAAGGAGAGAGAGGGAGCATTGGAATTCTTTGTTATTTTTGGGGGGGGGACATTGTTGAGTGCCAAAACAAATTAGGCAAAAACTCCACAACAACCAAAACGAACTACAAATAAAATTGTCTAAATTGAAATTATTATTGACTTAAACTACTTTGTCCGTGCCAGCCATACCATCGGCCATAGCCGTAGCATTTTCTTGGTAACAAAAGAAGCAGACGACGACTAGGACAAACAAAAAAAAAACAAAAAAAAAAAAAGGAGTAAAAATTATAAATGTAACCTCTGTAGAGCAATTATATCGCACAGCGCTTTGATCTTTCGGAGTAACAAATAATAATGGTAACATCTCAGCGCATAACATTTGGCTAAGAAGAATGCCCGATGCACTGCTTAACTCGGCTGTTGGCTCTTCGTCGTTGCGATAAACACACACTGCAAGGGATCGGTACGATCGCATTGTGATAGTTCACTTGTGGGTTTGTGCCAGGCGATAACGACTATCTATTAACTATTCGGCAAAAAGAAAAGAGAATCGAATCGAAGAGACGGCAATGCGAGGAGTTTCAGATCGGGGGGTATAGAAATGATACAAGATAAAAACATGAATCTTAAGACTCGCCTGCTGGCATAACTTTGTGTAGTGATGAAAATCTAGTGACACGACACGTCAACATTTTGCCAGCTTGTTGGCGGCACCGCTTGGTGTTGAATGCCCACCTCCGAAACCCAGAAGAGGTCATGGCAATACGAGACGGGTTTAAGAACAAAAAGTCCCCGGAGATGTCATGGCGAGATGGGTTTAAGAACAAAAAGTCCGCTAGTGCAGACGAAGAGCCACCAAAGCTATTAAAGACCCGAGGAGATAAGCTGATGTGAGGCATGCATCAAATAGTTGGCAGCATTTGGAAGAAGCGTACTAAATTCGATTCCCAAAAAAAAGGAGACAACCCCGTACCGGGTATATGTCCCGCACAGAGAGAAAAATTAACCTAATATAAGGTTAACTTAACCATAAATAAACATTATTTGGAGTCTACGTTATATATGGTTAATTTGAACATCTTCTTGTTGACTGGTATTTAACAATAATAATAGTTAATGAAACTGGTTGATATAAAAATAATTATTGTTGTTTTAACAATGCCTTGTTGAATTTTGAAATTTGTTAATATAAATAAATATATAAATAAAATAAATATAAATGAAAATTGTTAATATAAAAATTTCATTGTTAATTTATGGAAACAATGCATGCTCAATTTAACAACGAAATCGTTATTGTTATTAAATACTACAGTGTTTGTTTCTGTTGTTCGAGATCGTTGATTTATTTCTATTTCTTTGCAGAAATATAAATTTTCCAAGAAAGCTTCACAAACTGTGTGTTTGCTTTGATTGCCGGCAAGGTTTCGGCAGCTGTTACAGTTCTTCATCGTTACCCATTTGCAACTACTGTTTCGTAGCGCATATCCCCAAAAAATCAAGCAGTAAAGCAAACACGTGCATTGCAAAGCAACAGCTCAACAAGCAGTGAAGATAGCATTTGTTGTTTTTTGAAAGAGCCAGCTCACATTTTGAGAGAAAAAGAAGAGTTAAAACAGAGTGGGGGGAGATAAACACATTTGTTGCAACTTCGTGTAACATAATACTGAACTTCGTCTAACACAAAGCAGTTCAAGAACTTCGACACAACCGAGCCGAATGATGTTTGAATTGTTGTTTATTTCGCACATTTTTCAGCCTCTCTCTCTCTCGAAAAAATCAACCTTATATAATGTTAACTCAACTATTTTTCATGTAAATTTGACCTTATATAAACGTTATTTTGACTTTGTCATCAAATATTTACCATGAACAAATTAACCAGACACATGGTTAACCAAAATCGTTGTACTTTTGGCTCGGTGCGATACACACTAGGCCCTTTTAATTGTGGCAATTTTAACGATTCCCCTTTGAACTTGCCTCTTGGGTTCACACAAATAAATTCTTTTTCGGCCAGTTTTGTTTTATTATTGCCTTTTTGTAAATACAAATGACTTTCAAAATATGAAAATACGAAATACGATTGATTGAGATGTTACTGAGGCATTTTGCCGAATTGGCTAAGAACCGAGTAGGAAGATCGTCAAATAGTCAACGTATACATTCATATGACTAAAAAAAAAAAGTCAAAACAAAAAGTTATCGTATAAATTGGACATCGTATCGTATAAAAAACAGGCCAACATATTTTTGGTTTAATTTTTAATAGAAAATTCTCAAATTATTTGGAGTTTCGTTTCAATTTGCCATCTCAGCTATTCCCTAATTCTCCGGTGCCCTCTGGTAGGGTGCAAAATACCAAAAGAAAGTTTAGTTGTTGTTGTTGTGGCGCAAAAAGAACAACAACAACAACTACAACAAAAGCCCAAACAAAACGTATTCAGCGGCATTTTTGTTCATGTAAAGAAGTCGTGGCAGCAACACAGAGCAGCAACAGAGTGCGGTGCTCGGATGAACACTGGCAGAATCTTGCATATGGCCACAAATGAAACCAAAAGACAAAATGAAAATTGCTGAATGTTGTTGTTGTTGTTGCTGCTCAAAAGCCGACAAAGGTTTTTTTTGAAGAATTTTCCGCCAAGCTTACAGCGCAATGCTCGCTCATACCTAACTATGATTCTCTTCTAAATACGAGGGCCGCCGCCGCCACCGCCACCACTGCTGCTGCTGCTTCGCAAGCTTAGTAACTCTGGCGGCAGGGAACACAGTGGTAGTGGTGGTGGTGGTGGTGTTGATATCCACCACCTCTTGCAGCAATGTTGGCATTGCCCAAAAACGCTCCCAATTCTCCAAGGAAGTTATTTTCATCGTGCTATTTACAAAAGTATGTATATGAATCATGATTCATACCACAGAGGAGGCAGGCAATTGCTGGCCACCGCTGCTGCCGCGCTTCCTCTAAAGCTGCCGAACATTTTCTGCGCACATACTTCAGGGCCCCAACGTGGCATGGTCTCATGCTTGTGGAGAGTATGAGCCATGAGTATGAGTTTGGTTTGGCTTCTGTCCGTGTTAAGGTTGGTACGGCTGTGCCGAAAGATGTGAAGTGGCAGGAGGAAACAACAGCAAAGGAACAAAATTAATTTTGTTTAAAATTGGCTCAACTTGTGCCTCAATTTGTTTTCGGTTTTTTTTGTTTTATGGCCTTTAAATAACTAAATTTATACAGTAGCCCGTATCTGGGGTGATTGTGTGTGCTGTGCGGTAACCAAGCGACCACGGCTGCCTCGCACAAAACCTCAGCGTCTGTAATGGCTTTGACCGCATCAAAGAGAAGCAACAAGCCCCCGTTTCGGTTTGCCGGGACTGAAGCCTTATCATTGGAGGTCTCGGCGCTTTGATTTAATATTACGTTCAGTTCGAATGAAGAAATCCGAAATTAGAAAACGTGAGCAAAAGTGTTTGGTTTTCCATTATGCTAATGATGTTGCTGTTGTTGATTCAGTTCAATGCAGAGGCATTTCCGCGGTGATGCTGGTGTTGCAATATGGTAATTTTTCAAATTAATCTAATTTGTTTTATGTAAAACGTTGGCATCCTCTTTGGTCTTTGGTTTTTGTTGGCAGCGAAAATGAAAAAACAAAAAAGGCCACGACAAATAAAAGGAAAGTTGTTATTTGTTTTGTTTTTTTTTGGCTAACGCAGAGCAGACGTGGAAATTAAGGAAAATATGGGTCATATTTGTTGGTGTTTGATTGTTTTCTTTTTGGCCAATTACTAGGGGGCAAAGCTTTCCTATCTGCAAGAAAAACCTCAAGTTGTCTCTGGCCCTAAACGATGGGGGACTCGTATTAGTTGGCACAGCTTGTAACCATTAAAATTAAAAACAAAAAATTAGAAATTAAAAATTAAAAATTAAAAACTAAAAATTAAACATTAAAAATTAAAAATTAAAAATTAAAAATTAAAAATTAAAAATTAAAAATTAAAAAATCCTTGAACTCCCACTCCTCGAACTGCAACTCTACAGCCCTGCTTGTAATTCAATGAAATGCTAAATTATGTTCGCACACGTTACATTTGTATCGCTATTCTCAACACAAGTGTACGAAATTCATTTCGCGATAAAACACTGAATTTATGAGGTGTTCCTGTCATGATGAGAATTCAGTTTCTGCCCCGGGGACAGTGAAGAATTGCTAAGTAGGCCGACGTTTTTGCAAAGCGCTTTCAAATGAATGCACAAAAACGCACACAAGTCAACACTTTTCAGTGGTTGTAAAAGTGTCGACTTCAAGTAGTCAAGACATTAATTAGCATTGGATTTTCTTGGAGATGAAAGAAAAGCAAAAGCAAAGGCAAAAAAAAGCGAATATAATCACCGGAATGATGTTAACAAATTCTTGATCTATAAATGTCATCAATTATGGCCAGCTTTGATCTCCGTGGACGGGTTTTGCGACAAAACGGCGGCCGATGCGGCAACACGGACGTGCGAATGAACAAACGAACGAACGAACGAAACTAAATCAAATTAAAACAAATTTGTCTTTATATGGTCATTATTAATGCACAATGACTTTGATTATTGCTGTGGCCATTGTGGCCGGTCGATGTTGTCAGCGCTGTGTGTGCGCTTGTGTGTAAATCATAAATTTTATAATGCAACACCAGTCGGGGCATTAAACATATGTTGCAACATGCGAAGAAAACAAATATTATAACAGTTTGCCACAAATAGCTGGCCGGCAGGCAGGCAGCAGCACAACACATTTAATTATCACTTTTGTTACACTGCCAGCATAAAAAGACACTTTCCGAACGAACCGATAAATGGACGGACGGCATATGGAACGGAGCCGTCGTAATGCGTTCGAGAAATCTGTGGTATGTCTGGCAATCATCGCGTTTGAAATGACGACACTAATTAGTAAAGTAACAAAGATGCCACATGACAAGGATTCATAAAATGTTTACTTACTTTCAAGGTTTTGTTGCTGTTGCTGTTCTCTCTCTCTCTCTCTGGCATGGCTTTAAGGCGATGTCATTGCTTTTCCTCTGGTGCTGTTGTGGAACAGTCGTGGTCGTGGTTATGTCTGTTTCTTCTTTTTTTTTTTTGTGAGTTTGCACCTATAAAAAGATTGAATTTAATTATTGCGAAAAATCCTTAAAAGGTTTGGTGAAAAAGTCTTTGACATTCAGATTGAAGATTTATGATAATACTTATTTGATAAAAAGGCCATCACTGAGAGCGACAAAGATCTAATGAAGGATAAAGCGGCTGCAACATTTTAACCAAACAGAGCCTGAGTGTGAAGTTGCGCAGAAGAAGACTAATGACGAAAGAAGAAGAAGAAGAAGGAGACTTTCAAATGAAACGGATTCGTGGCTTATGGATCGTCGAAAATGTGATAGATATTTAAAGAGTGCTGTAATATTAAATTCTACAGGAAAAGTATCTTAATGTTCTCCTATGAGCGACAGAAAAACAAACTAAAAATGAAAAATGCATTTTTTAAATGAACAACTTTTATATACATGTTCTGATGTATCCGTAGTCCGATGTTGAATGGGTGAATTTTTTAATTTTTAATTTTTAATTTTTAATTTTTAATTTTTAATTTTTAATTTTTAATTTTTAATTTTTAATTTTTAATTTTTAATTTTTAATTTTTAATTTTTAATTTTTAATTTTTAATTTTTAATTTTTAATTTTTAATTTTTAATTTTTAATTTTTAATTTTTAATTTTTAATTTTTAATTTTTAATTTTTAATTTTTAATTTTTAATTTTTAATTTTTAATTTTTAATTTTTAATTTTTAATTTTTAATTTTTAATTTTTAATTTATTTTTTATTTTTTTATATTTTATTTTTAACTTTTAATTTTTAATTTTTAATTTTTAATTTTTAATTTTTAATTTTTAATTTTTAATTTTTAATTTTTAATTTTTAATTTTTAATTTTTAATTTTTAATTTTTAATTTTTAATTTTAAATTTTTAATTTTAAATTTTTAATTTTTAATTTTTAATTTTTAATTTTTAATTTTTAATTTTTAATTTTTAATTTTTAATTTTTAATTTTTTTTTTATTTTTTACATGTATTTGGACTACCCTTTATAGAATGAAAATGTACCGAATTCAAGTGTAATTATGGAACTTAAATTGAGTATAATTACACTTGAATAATGTGAAATTATGAATCAATTAATTTCACATTATCAGCAATTATACTCAATTTAAGTTCCGTAATTACACTTGAATTCGGTACATTTTCATTTAGTCCAACCACGCTTATACGGATTTAAAGAAATGTCTCACTTTTGCAACGTCTTGCAGGCACTTTTGCTTTCGTGACGACGACTTGAAGCACTCGCAGCAGCATTTTTGCAACACTTACACATTCCATAGACCTTGTCTTGTTCGCTTAATATCTCATTGCCCAAACATGATTTGCAACAAGTTCTTTTGTGGCCAAAAATTACAAACCAAAGTTTTCAAATAGCTGCAACCAGTTCCACGCTGCTCGGCCATTTTAAGGCAATGCCACAACATGTGTTTTAAAGCGAAAAAACGCTGCATGTGTGAAACCAATTATTTTATAATTTAATTTAACAATAAAAAAGGCAAATGCAACAAAAGAAACCCAGACAACAACAAAAACTCAATAACAACTAAAACCCCCACCCCAATGAAACATGACTATAAACAATTGGTAATCAATCATAGGACAGGTTAACAAAAACGAAAAAAACGAAAACAAAAACAAACAACCGCAGCCTGACTAGTCAGTAAGTAATAATTGTGAACCATAAAACAGAGACTTAAATTAAATTTATCCATAAGCGGCGGTTGGTGGCCAACAAACAAAATCCAAAGCGGCTGACAGCGGCTGGCAGTCGCCGAGAACGGGGCTGGTGCTGAAGTGTTGAAAGGTGATCTGGATTAAGCAGCCGATAACTGACATGACATGCAATCGTGGAAACTACACCATTGTCAACACCATAGCCGCCGCCAGCTACAGTTGGCATAGTTTCCTCTGCGTTTGGCCACGCTGTGCCGAAGAATTTCTAATACACATGGATGTGCAGTGCGTTTTTTTTTGTTTGTTTGTTATTATTTTGTAAATATGGAAACTCCTGTAATAACTTAATACCATTTTTAACATAGCAATTGAGCGCAAAACGCCGAGCGTCCAACTATAATGAAATAATCTACCAGATTAACTTTGAACACCACCACCGAACACCAACACCACCAGCACCACCACTGGCAGTGGCAGCAGTTGGACTCGAGTCGGCAGTGTAGGCCGTTGGCTGTTATGGTGTGGCAAACGTTGTGGGGTTTTTGTGCGGCGGCCATTGCGAGCCACCGCCGCCACCACCGCATGGCAATCAATAACTTAAATTACAAAGTAATTGCATTGGCAGTGCAACAAGAATGCTCTGTGGTGAGCCATGCAACACGGCTAAACTTAAGCTTTTGCATCACTTTAGACAAGACAAGCAACGCCAGAGACTTGGATTGGCTGGCAACAGCAACAGCAAAAACAAAAATATAAGAAAACAAACACAACAGAAAAAAAACCACGGCAAATCCAACAAACCGCTACTGGGTGTTCAATCTTGTGCTACTTGATACCGATATCTCAAGATAATACTCAACTGTTCAAAGAAATGAAATAGATATCATAGAGTCGGGCACTGGCAGTACATGAAGTTTTGAAACGAAAAAAAAAGAAAAAGAAGAAATCAACAACAACAGCGGCAGCAACAGCAACTACTATTAGTGCGTTTTTCGATTACTTTCAGTGTCCGTCCATCTGATGTAGAAAGATGGCCGGAGAATAGCGGTATGATAAGTTGGGGGGATGAGGATCAGAAGCAATAAAATAAAATAAAATAAAATAAAATAAAATAAAATAAAATAAAATAAAATAAAATAAAATAAAATAAAATAAAATAAAATAAAATAAAATAAAATAAAATAAAATAAAATAAAATAAAATAAAATAAAATAAAATAAAATAAAATAAAATAAAATAAAATAAAATAAAATAAAATAAAATAAAATAAAATAAAATAAAATAAAATAAAATAAAATAAAATAAAATAAAATAAAATAAAATAAAATAAAATAAAATAAAATAAAATAAAATAAAAAAAAAATAAAAAAAAATAAAATAAAATAAAATAAAATAAAATACAAAAAATAAAATAAAATAAAATAAAATAAAATAAAATAAAATAAAATAAAATAAAATAAAATAAAATAAAATAAAATAAAACAAAACAAAACAAAATAAAAATAAAATAAAATAAAATAAAATAAAATAAAATAAAATAAAATAAAATAAAATAAAATAAAATACAATAAAATACAATAAAATACAATAAAATAAAATACAATAAAATAAAATAAAATACAATAAAATACAATAAAATAAAATAAAAAAAAATAAAATAAAATAAAATAAAATAAAATAAAATAAAATAAAATAAAATACAATAAAATACAATAAAATACAATAAAATAAAATACAATAAAATAAAATAAAATACAATAAAATACAATAAAATACAATAAAATAAAATAAAATAAAATAAAATAAAATAAAATAACACAAAATAAAATAAAATAAATAGTCTCTGGAAAACAAACTTACCCACACTCATCAGACCACACTTCTATAGCTTCTGTTCTTTTTTCTCTCTAAACCTTTATAAAACAGTGGCTGACTTAAGCTTTAGTCTTAGTTGTTGTATTTCTTTTTTTTTTCATTTTGATTTTCTTATAGAATTATTGCATTTTGATGATAATGATGATGGACAGATTGGTACCAAAGTCAATGTGTTTTGTGGCCGCTGTTGTTGTTTTTGTTGCTTTCAATTCAATTTTTTTTTTTCTTCTTGTGCTCTCAGTTAAGATATTCCGCAGCAGCAGTGAGACCGGCGAACAGACAGAGTTACGAACAGTAGCAAAACTGTCAGTAAGTTGAAAATTGTTTTAAAATTGCTGATACATGATTGAATTTAAAACTTTTGGCTTGGATGCTCAATACAGGCAGAGCCAACAGACGATCGATCGCTCGATCGTTGGATGGATGTATTACACGATCATAGAGCTACTCACTGGTTTACTGCCACTAACTCCCCTTTAGAAAAAAAAATACAACAGAATGGAAAAAAAAACTGAAAAACCAAAACTAAACAGAAATCTGAAAATTGAAAACCAACAAATCGGGCCAGCACAAAAAAAAAACTAAATCAGATTGATTTTTTTTGCTGTTGTCCGTTTTCTGAGTGATTTTTTATTTGTTGTGTGTGTTTGTTCGTTTGCAGTGACTTGGTATAGTTGTCTTATATGGTATAATCTTATTTTAAGTGCTGACAGATTTGGTCTCATGTCCGTTTTGGGTCTTCTGTAAAAGGTGTGGTAAGGTTTTGTGCTGTGCAGTGTTTGTTGCTTTTGTTTGGCAGTTTTCCAAATTTGTTATAGTTTTAGGTTGTTGTTGCTGTTGTTGTCTTGTCAAAATACATTAAGATAATTTTGCAATTTAAATTGTAAATCCAATGCGAACGAATCGCATGCAACACCGGCCGTAAAATGACCAAAAACTGTCAGCAAACAAACAAACAAAACCAACCCGAAACGCAAACCTTGTATCTCGGGGGGTAGTACATGATCTAGATCGTTGAAGAAAATGGTAACATATAGTAATGGAAATGATTTTATCATAAAAGCAATGCAAAACGGTAAAAAAAAATGCAAACTACATAAGTGGTAAAGTTTGTGTCTTAAGTCTTTTGTTTTATTTAAGCAGCAGATGTGAGAGAGAAAGGGGTGACGATGCCGATATAAAATATTTTATATTTTAGATATTAGATTCTAGATTTTAGATTTCATATTTCATATTTCATATTTTATATTTTATATTTTATATTTTATATTTTATATTTTATATTTTATATTTTATATTTTATATTTTATATTTTATATTTTATATTTTATATTTTATATTTTATATTTTATATTTTATATTTTATATTTTATATTTTATATTTTATATTTTATATTTTATATTTTATATTTTATATTTTCTATTTTATATTTTATATTTTATATTTTATATTTTATATTTTATATTTTATATTTTATATTTTATATTTTATATTTTATATTTTATATTTTATATTTTATATTTTATATTTTATATTTTATATTTTATATTTTATATTTTATATTTTATATTTTATATTTTATATTTTATATTTTATATTTTATATTTTATATTTTATATTTTATATTTTATATTTTATATTTTATATTTTATATTTTATATTTTATATTTTATATTTTATATTTTATATTTTATATTTTATATTTTATATTTTATATTTTATATTTTATATTTTATATTTTATATTTTATATTTTATATTTTATATTTTATATTTTATATTTTATATTTTATATTTTATATTTTATATTTTATATTTTATATTTTATATTTTATATTTTATATTTTATATTTTATATTTTATATTTTATATTTTATATTTTATATTTTATATTTTATATTTTATATTTTATATTTTATATTTTATATTTTATATTTTATATTTTATATTTTATATTTTATATTTTATATTTTATATTTTATATTTTATATTTTATATTTTATATTTTATATTTTATATTTTATATTTTATATTTTATATTTTATATTTTATATTTTATATTTTATATTTTATATTTTATATTTTATATTTTATATTTTATATTTTATATTTTATATTTTATATTTTATATTTTATATTTTATATTTTATATTTTATATTTTATATTTTATATTTTATATTTTATATTTTATATTTTATATTTTATATTTTATATTTTATATTTTATATTTTATATTTTATATTTTATATTTTATATTTTATATTTTATATTTTATATTTTATATTTTATATTTTATATTTTATATTTTATATTTTATATTTTATATTTTATATTTTATATTTTATATTTTATATTTTATATTTTATATTTTATATTTTATATTTTATATTTTATATTTTATATTTTATATTTTATATTTTATATTTTATATTTTATATTTTATATTTTATATTTTATATTTTATATTTTATATTTTATATTTTATATTTTATATTTTATATTTTATATTTTATATTTTATATTTTATATTTTATATTTTATATTTTATATTTTATATTTTATATTTTATATTTTATATTTTATATTTTATATTTTATATTTTATATTTTATATTTTATATTTTATATTTTATATTTTATATTTTATATTTTATATTTTATATTTTATATTTTATATTTTATATTTTATATTTTATATTTTATATTTTATATTTTATATTTTATATTTTATATTTTATATTTTATATTTTATATTTTATATTTTATATTTTATATTTTATATTTTATATTTTATATTTTATATTTTATATTTTATATTTTATATTTTATATTTTATATTTTATATTTTATATTTTATATTTTATATTTTATATTTTATATTTTATATTTTATATTTTATATTTTATATTTTATATTTTATATTTTATATTTTATATTTTATATTTTATATTTTATATTTTATATTTTATATTTTATATTTTATATTTTATATTTTATCATCCACCAAGCTGATTTCGGTGTTGACTTGTTTTTTCGTTTTATTTTGTAAACAACATTTCATCCATCCAATTGAGTTAGCCTCCTCAGGCTTAGCATTGAGGCCATTTTAGCCACCATTGAATACTTTTACTTTAACCCTGATTTATGTGACTCTATTCTCCATTACAATGAACCACTATAAAATGTTACCATAACCATAAAAAGTTAACCGTTATAGATCATCAATGTTACAATAAAATGCAAAATACAGTTGAAATGCAAAAGAAGCCAACCGACCGCAAACTGCCCAAATGCGACAGCAAAACTCCCAACGAAGAGGAACAAGAACCAAAACTGCAGCCCAAACAAAAAACACAAGCAGAAAAAGACGAAGACGAAGAAATACAGGCGCACATACATAAATTTCCCCAACATAAATGTAACAATATTTTGATAAATATGTGAAATTTTCCACCAAACACAAGAAACTCTTTAGCAGCCACCAACGAGCGCTCGCAATAGTGGCCACATCTAAGGTAAGACGACGACGACGACACACTACTCAAGCCGCCACATATGCCGCAGATAATGCGAACAACAACAACAACATAAAAAAGGAGTCGTCAACACTGATGCTGATGGTGGTTGGTGGTGAGCCGGCCGTCCGGCCAGCCAGCCCAGTCATGGATATTTTATTGTTGCACAAATTCAATAAATGCTGCTGCTGCTCTACAATGTGTGACTTTAAACACACAAACACCGAGCAACGGGCAACATGCAACACCACAACAACAACAACAAGACGACGGGGAAAAAAAGCGTCCAGAAAGTAATAAATTTTCAAGTTGTAAGTATAACAATTTGTATGCAAAAGAAGCGAAATAAAGACCCCGAAATGAATAAAAAAAAAAAAAAACACACACACACAGCAACATTTGGGGTTATAACTCAAAATGCTACGAAAACAAAAAAACAAAAAAAAAATCCCCAACAGCATAAAGTTAATCCGCAGGGAGTTGTTTGTAAGCACCAGCCATCCATCTATGAAACGCCGATGTGGTGTGTCTTTGGTTGCATGTTCGGGTGCATGGTGCTTCATAAGCTTCTTCAGCTACTTGGCAACCAGCAGAAGCTGTGCGCTCTTTTTTCTTCTTCTTCTTCTTCTTGATATTTGTTTGTTGTTGTTGCTGCTAAAGGTTTTCTATAATCGCAACACAAATGGACAATTGTTTATGGTTGCCCACATTTTGAGAAACTGATTTTATAGTCGTTTCTCTGGCCAAGTGATTTTATTCTGGAGGAAAATACGAAATAGAATAATGGAGAGCGCTACAGTCGGTGCATACTTAATTTCAGGATACTTAATTTCGTTTTGGGACATTTTGGAGCGCCGCTGAGAATATTTACATATTTTTGGCATTAATGATTACAAACCAAAAAATATCGGCTTATTGCAAATTTCAGGATACACCCTACTGTGCAAGCTGAGGTCAGAGCAGCCATAACCCGGCTCAAGAACAACAAAGCCGAGGCTTAACCCCGAACTAGTGGCAGAGCTGTTGAAGACTGGATGAGACGACCTGAGAAGGTCCAGCAATTGAACGATGTTTTTTTCTTCCTAAATTGATCTATTGATCCATTTTAACAACCAAAACTGCTGCATTTGAGGATTGGAAAAATCTCACGTGATCGTCGAGAAGCCTATGCATTAGGGTGGAGTGAAAACATGCTTTTTTTTAATTTGAAAAAGTTAACCTCGGAAAGAGATGTAGTCTGGGGTCCTAATGAGGGGAAAAATAAAGAAAAAAAAATTAAAAAAATTTTAGGTGTCGCGCCACTCCCTCGAAATTTGGAAATTATCGCTATTTTGGCGTTGATTTTAGAAAAATCCTAAAAATTAACGACTTAACTTATTCGAAATTTAAAAGTTTGAGCTTGTTCAGTGCCCAAACAAAAGTATTTGAGGCAAATATGAGGATAATCGACTAATATTTGTAGCTTTGGTGGCGATTTCATTGTTCAGTCAATTTTCTGAAGAAGGGACGATTTGACTTATTTTACTTTTTGAAATTATTGAACAATGAGAAAATTTTTTTTAAATTTTTTCATGACCTCATTTCATTGTTTACGCTATTGCAAACATTTATTGACATACAATTTTTTTTAGGATTTTTCTAAAATCAACGCCAAAATAGCGATAATTTCCAAATTTCGAGGGAGTGGCGCGACCCCTAAAATTTTTTTAAAATTGTTTTCTTTATTTTTCCCCTCATTAGGACCCCAGACTTTTCTTTATTTTTCCCCTCATTAGGACTCCAGACTACATCTCTTTCCGCGGTTAACTTTTTTTTTTGAATTTCAGTCCACTCAGTTTTTCTTTAAAAACTCAGCTTGAAATGCCATTTCAGTTAACCTGTGAGCTCTACAGCGCCGGTGATTGTAGACATGGTCCTGGACGATCTTTGGTGGGAGGAGGGGGCGCCATGACCCACACAGCCAATGCTACTGTCAAACTCACTTGATGGTAAAGGGCATGTATAATTTTACCAGCTGAAAATAATTTAAATTATTAATTTCATTCTACCTTGTGTAGGGTACTCATCTTCGGGGAGATTCTTCTGGTCTCTGCCCCCCTTTCCTCAAAAGCCAGACTTCACCACTGTTCTTTTGTCAAATAGATTTGTATCGAAAGGCGGCACTTCTTTGCCAAAACCCGGAGCTTAAGACGACACATGGGAAACGTTTGAAATAAAAAGACAAAAACAACAACAACCAACAACAGCACATTTACAATAGCACAGAAAGCAAAGTGCATACGTACGATTTGCAAATATTTTGTCATTGTGGTGAGATTTATAGAGTATAGAAAGTTAAATTTCTTAGAAAACATACAACAAACAGTTTTTCCTTCGCGAGAAAACAACAGCCACACACACACACACACAAAAACACCGCAATTGGAAACGTGTCTTCTTAGCTATTTTCCGTTTTTCTAGTTGTTGTTGTTATTGTCGAATACAGAGTTGTTACTCTCAAGGTGTCACCGTGTGGCAAGAAGCACCTTAAAAGAAAATGCAAACGAAATTCTGTGAAAAACCAAACAGAAAAACAGAAACAGCATTGAAATGAAGCAAAACATTTGACACAATTCTCATTGTTAATTTTCAAAACATTTGGCACATCATTTCCACAACAGCAACAACTGACAGACAAAGAAAAAACCCAGCATGTGTGACATCTCTCACACTTTTTGGAGGCAGCAGTGCCAGCAGCACCAACACATTGGGGCATCTTATAACAACATCTTGGATTGGAGTTGAAGTGCCACGCTGGAGCGTGTAGTGTTAAGTCGCATGTAATTGCTTAATAAGTCATTTAAATGTTGCCACCACCACACGGACACGGAACCAATGTTGTGTTGTAGTTTTCTTCGTCGATTTCTTCTCCATCTTCGGCGGGGTACTCGAAAAGTCCCCCTCTTAAAATGTAATTAATTTTCGGGGTATTCGAAGGAGAACATTTCATACTCCTCTACCCATGGATTTGTGATTTTTTTTTTTGTTTGGGCTGTGACCGTGCATCTCCTTGCCCACAAATTACACTAGACACGCCGAAGTTTGGCTGGCTGTGTTGTTCGAAATGTTTGCCTACGTGGGGACCTGTGCTGTTTTGGCAAATGAAGACAAATGACCAGCATGCAAACGATTAATTTGTCTTTAGCATTTTGCTGTTAGTGCTGTTTATGCCACTATCGTCCTGGCCAGACACGGATGAGACTTTTTTGTGGTGTGTTGCGCTCACTCGTTTTCCATGGTGAGTTTTATTCGAGACAGACAAAACTGGCAATATTTTTGTGAAAATTTTGAGTATGAACAGGTACGACGGCCTTGTATTTGGACTAAGGATATGAATGCCAGGATATTCATTTGGGGGGAAAAATGGATTTACTTTTCTTCAAATCAAAAGAAAATCAAAAAAAAAAATATTAACAAAAATTCTTCCGCATTGTTATTTTAAACAATCTTGATGGCGTTTTTTGAGTCTATCCCATGAACGACCTGTCTTCAGGTCCCGAATCATTAAAGGTGTATTTGCATGACCGGAAAATACGTGTATTACTACACGTCATCTATTACTCGATCGATCGACTGTTCTGAATAGATGAGATGGAATAACTCCTCATTAACCCATTAATGGCCAAACTGAAGCTATACCCTTCTTCCCTATCGCTAATGCAGTGCATTGGGGGCATTCCCAGAGTGTTAGTCAAAAAAAAAAAAAAACAGAAAAGTAGAAAATTAAAAATAAAAATATAAAATTTTTTTTAAAAAAATATAAAAAACAGAAAATTAAAAAAAAAAACATATTTTTTTTTATCTTTTAGGATAATTTCTAAGATGTTACAAAAACCCGAAAATAAAAAAAAATTAGAAAATTAAAAAAAATATTAAAAAACAGAAAATTAAAAATAAACTAAAAAAAAATATATTTTTTTATATTTTAGGATAATGTCTAAGATGTTCCCTAACGCTAACGCAGTGCATTCTGGGGGCATCCACAGATTGTTAGTAAAAAAAAAAAAACATAGAAGTAGAAAATTAAAAAAAAATTTAAAAAAACAGAAAATTAAAAAAAAATATTTTTTTTTATCTTTTATCTTTAGATGTTACCAAAATCAGAAAATAAAAAAAAGTAGAAAATTAAAAAAAAAAAAAAAATATTTTTTTTTTTATCTTTTAGGATAATGTCTAAGATGTTCCCTAAAGCATTGGCATCCCCAGATTGGTGGCATCCCCAGATTGTTAGTAACAAAAAAAACAGAAAAGTAGAAAATTAAAAAAAAATTAAAAAAAAATATAAAAAACAGAAAATTAAAAAAAAAACAAAAAAAAATTTTTTTTTTAATCTTTTGGATAATGTCTAATAAAACAGAAAATTAAAAAAAATAGATTTTTTTTTTCTTTTAGGATAATGTCTAAGATGTTCGCTAACGCAGTGCATTGGGGGCATCCCCAGAGTGTTAGTCAAAAAAAAACAGAAAAGTAGAAAATTAAAAAAAAAATATATAAAAAACATAAAATTAAAAAAAAAAAAAAAAATATTTTTTTTTTAATCTTTTAGGATAAATGTCTAAGATATTACAAAAATCAGAAAATTAAAAAAAAATATAAAAAAAACAGAAAAAAAATAATAATTTTTTTTTTAATCTTTTAGGATAATGTCTAAGATGTTCCCTATGCTAACACAGTGCATTGGGGGCATCCCCAGAGTGTTAGTAAAAAAAAAACAGAAAAATATAAACTATTTTTATACACTCCATCATAGGATGGAGTATATACTTAGTTTGTCATTCCGTTTGCAACACCTCGAAAGAGTGATCTGCGACCCTATAAAGTATATATATTATTGGTCAGTGTAACATTCTAAGACATTCTAGCGATGTCCGTCTGTCCGTCCGTCCGTCCGTCCGTCTGTTGTCTGTTGAAATCACGATAGAGTGCGAACGACCAACGCTAAAAAGCTGAAATTTTGTCGGAAGATGTTTTTTGCCCATAAGCAGGTTAAGTTCGAGAATGGGCCATATCGGACCAAAGGGGAAAAAGTTCCCCTTTACGGGACTAAATATATTCCGGCCATAATCAAATTTTTCAAATATTTTTTTCACTACATCTAAGTTCTAAGTTTATATAATTTATAGATGGGAAAAAAATCCCAAAAATGGGCGTGCTCATGGGTTCCGTGGACCCTTGGGGCCCAGAAAAGGGCCCATGATAAAAATGCGCATATGGGTATCGAAGTGCAACGAAATTTACTCACGAACCCAAATATGCCTTTATTTTCATGATTTGCCTAAATTTTTTGATCCGGTTTCTGGGACTATCGGGTCACCAGCGGCCCAAAAACCGTCCCTTGACAAACATGGACATATGGGTATCGAAATGCAACGAAATTTTCTCGCGAACCCAAATATGCATTTATTTTCATGATATGGATAAAATTTGTGATCGGGTTCCTGGGACTATCGGGTCACGAGCGGCCCAAAAACTCAGTTAGTTTTCTTATTTATTGACTTTTTAAGGATCCATGATGGAGGGTATATAAGATTCGGCCCGGCCGAACTTACTATTTGTCCACTTGTTTTTACTCTTTTAGGATGTCTAAGAAAACAGAAAATTAAAAAAAAAAGATTTTTTTTTTTTTAGGATAATGTCTAAGATGGCATCCCCAGAGTGTTAGTAAAAAAAAAAACAGAAAAATAGAAAATTAAAAAAATATTTAAAAAAAAAAAAAAAATATATAAAAAACAGAAAATTAAAAAAAAAAAAATATTTTTTTTTTAAATCTTTTAGGATAATGTCTAAGATGTTCCCTATCGCTAACACAGTGCATTGGGGGCATCCCCAGAGTGTTAGTAAGAAAAAAACAGAAAAGTAGAAAATTAAAAAAAAATATATAAAAACATAAAATTAAAAAAAAAAAAATATTTTTTTTTAAATCTTTTATGATAATGTCTAAGATATTACAAAAATCAGGAAATAAAAAAAAAATCAGAAAATTAAAAAAAAAAAAATTTTTTAATCTTTACGATATTGTCTAAAATGTTACAAAAATCGGAAAATTAAAAAAAAAATATAAAAAACAGAAAATTAAAAAAAAGAAAATTATTTGTTTTTATTTTTAATCTTTTAGGATAATGTCTAAGATGATAAAAGCACCTTCGCTGGGACATATGATCCCAGCAGGGGCAAAAGGGTTCAAGTGAGTTTAAACCAATTTTTAACAACAGTTACAAACAGTTCGAAACAAACAGCGCCCCGGTAGGCGAGTTGGTGGCATGCTTGCCCATCAGCGTGGCGGTTGTGGGTTCGATTCTCACCACAGGCTTTGGTCTGTCGCTGGCAACAGTCTAGCCATATAGTTCGATATTATATTTAATCAGTGCTCTCTCCACTACTAAATTATGGACGAAAATTTTGGCAACTGATCCAATTATTAGGTGTTCCAATTTTTGGCACGGCTTTCCGCTTTCTAATCACAATTTCAGAATTCCATACAACTTTTGCAATGTATGGCAAGGGGTTCTCTCCACCGCATGTGGCGATCGACCACTTCCTGCTTGTGCTTAAAATAAATTCATAATTCCATGAAATATATAATCTATAACATCAGTTTTGGTCCACGAAAAGAGTAGCTACATAAGTAAACCACTTAATGTTTGCCTAAGGTGAACTTTGTCGCCATCACCGTCCACACAGCCTGTGTCACTCAAGATGTGCGAAATCGTTCGTTGGATCACCTCCAACATGGCAAATATGTGCAAGTGAAGTTTTGTGGATGGCCACAATAACAGGCGACCGCTGACGAGAGACTCACTCACTGCGGTCAGCCTCGTCATCGTCATCGTCATATCCAGCTATGAGCAATCTTTCAATCTCCTGCCGGTTTAAATGCCGGATTACTCTAATTGCCGAGACGACATGCGTCCACATCACATGGCATGGCACTGCCAATATGGGCGACAATCAACTCCATGCCAGCCAGCCAGCCAGCCCGCCGATGCGGAACTCCAAAACGCGCTATGTGCCATTTTTCGCTTGGTCTCAAAACATTAGACCACTTAGACAAAACAACTGCGCCACAACACAGCGCTCGTTTCGTTGTCGGCAAAGTCAGTGGAAAATTGGTGTAAACGAAACGAAATGAAACAAATACAAAAACAAACCAAAACTACAATAACAACAAAAACTTAAAAATGCAACAACTTAACTCGACAATTAGCCGCCAATCAATACAAATCGCACATCAGTGCTCAAAACTCAAATTATACACATGAGCCTCGACACCAAGAAAAAAAAAGCGCGCGCGCACTCTCACAGACGGCAACGTGCATTAGAAGCCGTGGCGAGCGTTTGGGGGCCCCAAAGAGGATCTATGTTTTGTGTGGCTGAATGTACTCGCCGCCTTTCGGTTCAGTTAACAAACCATGAACATGGTTACGAATTGTTGGTAATTGTAAAACAACAATTAACATTAAGCGCCATTTGGAACAAACGACAAAACAGCGCAACAACAATCGCCAGCAAAACGCAACAATCGGCCAGTGAGGGGCCGGCGAGCAGGCAGGCAGGCACGCTGGTACTCTGGTACCTGGTGGAAACCAAACCAAACCAATTCCCATTTTGTTTTTGTTTTAGGTTCGACGACGACGACAATGACGACAACGAGATCTTTTTACTGAAACACACACAGAACTGACATTTAATGTCACTGTGGACAAACTGAGCGGCGCGGCGGCCACAAGGGAAGAGAAGAAGCTTTTTCTGGATTAGCTCGCCAGGGCAGAAAATGGTAGCGGTCGGCGGCGGTAGTAGTAGTGGTAGTAGTAGTCGCAGTATCATCGTCCACTTGGACACCGTTGGCAGTGCTAGAAGTTTCAAAATCAACATAGAAACGTGAATTGTCGCACAACTGCCAGCTGAGTCGCCAGCATGACCGCTGCGGCAAAACTAAAGTGCCAAAGAAGACAAAAGATGACAGCATTAGGTTGCCAATATCAACAATGCCCAGGTAAGCGGCCAACAAACAACAATACAAATTGAAAACGATACCAATGTGAGTAGTGCTGACCGAATGAATGGCGATGGGCCGTATGGAAATGTGGTAAACCGGTTAATTTCCACAAATCAGTAAAAATAGGGAAAAATAACAAAATATCTCGACTATTCTTCGCTTTTGCCATTTTTTCTAAAAATTTAATCATTCCTGTCGATTTCAATTTTTTTCACACATTTTGTTTTTTCCCATTTAGTACCTTTTTTATCTCGTTTTGTTTCCATTTTTGTCCCTACCCTTACTATTAACCACTTGTTGTTGCCAACAACTTATTTTAGCTTTTTTTATTATTATTATTTCAGCCATTTTGGGCCCATTTTCGCCAAAACTATAACTCATTTCCACCTGTTACTTATTTCCCTTAACATTCCATGAAGAAACAGACGGGGAACTTCTCTTGAATCGTTTTTTGTTGCAACTTTTTCGCCCCTTCTCTAAATGTTTTTTTATTTTTTCCCTTTTTGTAACTTTTTTTATCCCGTCTTGGCCCCTTTTTCGCCCCATCTCTAAGTTATTTCCACCTGTTGTAGATTATTTTTCACCAGTTTTCGGCCCGTTTTGTACCCTTTTAGTCCCCTATTTCCATTACTTTAATTTGACCCATTCCTGTCGATTGAAATTGTTTTCACACATTTTTGATTTTTCCTTTTTTGTACCTTTTTTTATCCCGTTTTGGTACGTTTTGGACCCTTTTCGTTTACTTCCATTTTTTGGACCATTCCTGTCGATTCAAATTGTTTTCACACATATTTGTTTTTTTCCTTATGGTACCTTTTTTATCCCGTTTTAGTACGTTTTGGACCATTTTTCGTCCCTTCTCTAACTATTATTCACCTGTTGTTGGTAACACTTTGGTTCACCCTTTGTTTTATATTTCCCCTTATGTTGTCCATTTGTCATTACTTTTTCGGACCATTTTCGTTACTTCCATTTTTTGGACCATTCCTGTCGATTCAAATTGTTTTCACACATTTTTGTTTTTTCCCTTATGGTCCCTTTTTTATCCCGTTTTGGTACTTTTTCGTCCCTTCTCTAACTAATATTCACCTGTTGTTGGCAACAATTTGGTTTACCCTTTGTTTTATTTTTCCCCTAATGTTGTTCATTTTTCATTCTGTTTCGGACCATTTTAGTCCCCTTTTCCGTTACTTCCATTTTTTCACCCATTCCTGTCGATTCAAATTGTTTTCACACATTTTTGTTTTTAGTCCTTATCGTACCTTTTTTATCCCGTTTTAGTACGTTTTGGGCCATTTTTCCTCCCTTTTCTAACTAGTATCCACCTGTTGTTGGCAACAATTTGGTTCACCCTTTGTTTTATTTTTCCCCTTATGTTGTCCATTTTTCATTCCGTTTTGGGCCCTTTTAGTCCCTTATGCCATTACTTCCATTTTTGGCTCATTCCTGTCGGTTAAAGTTGTTTTCACACATTTTTGTTTTTTTTGTCCTTATCGTACCTTTTCTATCCCGTTTTGGCCATTTTTTCGTCCCTTCTCCAACTGTTATCCACATGTATTTGCCAACAATTTGATTAAGCTTTTTTTAATTTTTTCCTTTTTTTTCCCTCCATTCCAATCCCAGTTTCTTAGCGGATGTCTAGGCTAAAAGGGCTACATACTCTCCAAATTTCATGATTTGGTTAGGACAGTGACGGATCAGTCAGTCACGCAAGAATTTCATATACATCGACGGAGGATTGAAGTTGGATTTTTAAATCGTTCAAAGTTCTCGACAATTAACCCATATAAACCCCATGAACCATCTTCTGTGAGGTTTCCATCTCGCACTTCTCAATTATGTGGCAACATTGTGTCCGTCGGAAATTTATCCTCACAACTCCTAGATTAATTATCAAATTGTATGCAAACGATTAAACCAACCTCGTTGAATTGTTTAAACCAAAAAGACAAAAAAAAAAAAAAGAAGACCTGTGACAGGCGAAGGAAGAGTCTAGGGGACAAACTAACCAAATCCCAGGGAATTGTTGCCTTCAATTGAAGAAAGCCTAGTAGTCGCAGTGCCACACAACCGAACAGAACAAACAACAGAAGAATGAAACAAAAACAGAAGGAACAAAAAAAAAAACAAAATGGATCAAAGCACATTTTGCCGCATTTATTGTAAACGAAACAAAACAACAACAGCAACGGCACCAAGAGCAGCGACAACAGAAATTTCTTCTTCAAGCCGTGTTTAACTGACGCTGCACCCAATTTGCCGCTGCTCAAACATTTAGAACATATTGGCGTCAGTTGCATTTGACTTTGAGTTGTCTATCGTCGCTTTAAAAGATACCAGCGACAACAACTGCGCTTCCAAACGAAGAGGCATCAAACATTAATGTGGCTTTAGATCGTCGTCGATCTTAAGCCACACACACACACACTCACACACACAAGGAAATAAAGAGGAGTTAAGAATCATTTCCCCCGAAACGAAATGTCCGCCGAAACAGTCATCGGTGGATCTCTCATACCGGCGACAGTTGTAGCGATTATCTACGGTTCGAGAGCTGGCGACAACAGCAACAACAACACAGCAACAATATTTAGCAAAATAGTGCAATAGTTTCAGATTGCAAAAACAACAACAATCACTTAACAAACTTTTGATGTCGCTTTTATTGTTATTGCAGTTGAAACAATTCCAAAGCACCTTTGCGACGTCATCGTCGCTTGTCGCCGTTGTTGCGACCATTGTCGCTGATGTTGTGTTGGTTATTCCGGATGCCTTTTCATGTTTTGCTTCAGATTTCAGTTTCAGCTTATATTTTTCGTTGATTCCCCGGAGTACATTTTGTTGTCTTACAATATGTGAAGAGTAGACGGGACTGTGAGGTTTATTTCTTCTGTTATTTTTTTTTCAAAAGTTCTTGGCGCTACAGTGGCTTCAAAGAAATGAGTCTCCCCAAGGATGGGGAGATGCAGTAGCAGTGACTATGTCAACCGAGGACAGTCATGGTTGCCATGAGGAACGAGCAACATATTTGCTGTGGGAAAACACGTAGTGCCATCTAGAGTTGGCCGAGCAACAAATAATATTTCAAAAGTATGTTCGCTGTCTGCCCCTAGATAGAGATAATCGGGAGATCAAAAGTCCTAAGGAGATAACCACTGTGGGCAGGTAAGGGTTAGTCCATCTAGTGGTATCTTTTTGACTAATAACACCGTGTTACAAAAAATAGATTTTGAAATGTCTGTATCACGTCAAATTTTTTAAAAAATAGATTTTTATCAATTCTCCGGTTTTCCTAAATTTTTATTTTTTTTTAAATGGTTATCGTTTTTTTTAAGGTTTCAGTTCAAAAAACATTTTTTTTTTGTAACGCTGAAGTGGTTTAAAAATTTGGAGTCTCTTCAAGTTATGCTTAGAAAAGTGAAAAAAAATATTTTTTTTTCAAAAATAATAAAAATTGGGGAAAATCTGAGAATTGAAAAAAATTGTTTTTTAAAAATTTGACGTGATACAGACATTTCCACGAGTCTGCCTGCAAAAAATCAGCTCGATTGGATCACTGAAAAAGGTCGAAAGGCTTTCACACAGGCAACAACGAGTTTCATACTTCAAAGTTAAAAAAAAAAATTCTGACGTGTACATGAAAATCGCCGGTACACGTGTATTTTTATTTTTTATCCCCTTTCCGAAAAAGTTGGTTCATAGGACAGAATGTGTGTAATAGGGTGGAGTGAAATTCAAAAAAAAAAAGTTAACCTCGGAAAGAGATGTAGTCCGGGGTCCTAATGAGGGGAAAAATAAAGAAAAACATTTTAAAAAATTTTTAGGGGTCGCGCCACTCCCTCGAAATTTGGAAATTATCGCTATTTTGGCGTTGATTTTAGAAAAATCCTAAAAAGTTTTATGTCAATAAATGTTTGCAATAGCGTAAACAATGAAATAAGGGCATGAAAAAATTTTAAAAAAAATGTACTCATTGTTCAAAAATTTCAAAAAGTAAAATAAGTCAAATCGTCCCTTCTTCAGAAAATTGACTGAACAATGAAATCGCCACCAAAGCTACAAATATTAGTCGATTATCCTCATATTTGCCTCAAATACTTTTGTTTGGGCATTGAACAAGCTCAAACTTTTAAATTTCGAATAAGTTAAGTCGTTAATTTTTAGGATTTTTCTAAAATCAACGCCAAAATAGCGATAATTTCCAAATTTCCCCTCATTAGGACCCCAGACTACATCTCTTTCCGAGATTAGCTTTTTCAAATTAAGAAAAAAGCATGTTTTCACTCCACCCTAGTGTGTAACACGGTGTTATGAAATGTCAAATCACACTGAACATAAACCAAGTGACAGCTGTCAAAAAATCAACTCTGAAAAAAGTGTGGCCAGATTGAAAAACACTGGATACAGGATGCTAAATTGACGGAATATTTGATATGTTTGATGTGCATAATGGTAAGATGTGAAAGGTAGCGGAAAGAGACAATTAGCAGCGTGATCTATCTTTCTATTTTTTTTATTGATCTATTTTTTCAAGAAAACACTTTAAAGATTCCCCACTCACTGAAAATCAGCAGTCGTTTTGTTATTTTTAGCATTCCACTATTATGTTTCTTTCTGTGCGAGAGAGGGGAACATTGGCATGGGAGTACCAACCGCAGGGAGGTCTGTCTATCATGAGGCGTACCATCTGGAAATGTAGGTATCACATCACCATCTAGAGCACGACTTTCCAACTGAAAATTAATAGTAAAATGTAATCTTAATATATATTTACCCTCGACACTGATTCACTGATACACTGATTCCCTGATTCACTGATTCACTGACTCTGTCACGCAGTACGTAGGAATTTAAATAGGCATTCTATAATAATTCTATAAATAATAATAATAAAAAAAATAATATTTTTTTTTGAACAGAAATTGTGTTTTCCCCAAATTTTTTTTTTCAGCAAACATTTTTTTTTTCAACAAAAATTTTTTTTTTCAACAAACATTTTTTTTTTCAACAAAAATATTTTTTTCAGCAAAAATTTTTTTTCCTCAAATGTTTTTTTTCCCAATTTTATTTTTTTTCGAAATTTTTTTTTACAAAATAGTTTTCTCAAAATATTTTTTACAAAATTTTTAAAATTAAGTAACAAATACTTTCTCAAGCAAATTAACGGGCGCCATAGGCGCATTACAACTTACTAGTTTCTATTAAAAAGTCATCTTCGAACTCATTGCACACAAACGCTAACTGAAATTATTATTACAACAAACAACAGATGATCGACGACAACAGATGATCTTGAGCAGTGATGAGAAAGCACTACAAACCGATAAACGTACTGAAACAAAAACATATTCACACGCGTTCCCCAGAGAAATTCTCTGCGCCTCCTTGGGTGGGCGTCTCACCATTGGTGAACTCCTGATCTAGAGATCATGTCTCGGATGGTCGAAATTTCATATTTTTTGCCTAACAGGGCAGGAAGGATTCAATAAAACGAACTACTTGAAATTCTTAACCCTCAATTGTTGAAATTCAATTGCTGACCGGATTAAGTCCGACCAACCTTCCATTGCCACCCACTGTAGCTGCGCTGCGCTGCGCTCTCTACTGCCACCGGCAATTTGCTCTCAAATGTTGAATTTGTTGCAAATGTAATTAAAACAAATCTACCTAACCAAACAATACTAACGACTACACGCACACACACACACATAACATTCGACAATTCTCCAGCAGATTTCATTTTCAAGGTTCTTCTTGATAGTGCACCAAAAAAAAAAAACCTCGGAACACATGTATGTCGTTGTAAGCCAAAGGCTATCTTAAGTCCACACCACACGGACAAATCGTAGTCGCTCATCCTCCTAAGGCCAGCAGTGAGTGGTGGTGGTGGCTCCTCTCTCGTCAACAGAAGTTTGGTCAGAATGTTCAACAAATGTGGTCTACACGATGGCAAATCTATGGGGGATTATCGCACACACACATACACACACGGTGAGGAATACCTTGAAAGTAGTCTAAAGAGATCGTGTAAAATGTTGCTACTGCTATGATTTTTGCCAGTGGCCGAAGACTACACCGCTGGTGGCTCAGTCCATGTTGTTGAATGGTTCGGTCGGACGGTTGGACGGTTTGCTCAGTGGATCGTTTGTGGTGATTTTGTTGGAAATTGAAAAAGCTTGTTATTGTTGCATACAAATGACATAACACTCTTTCATTGACGCATGTCATCGTTTTAGATTGCCCCTCGCTCGCTCGCTCGCTCGTTCGTTCGCTTTGTGGCGGCCTCCAATCAGCGAACTCTTGATGTGGTGCTGTTGTTGTTATTGGATGTTGTTTTAAATGTCACTCAATCGGCGGTTTGATCGCAATGATTTCAATGCATTTTATTATCGTTTTAGATAGTGATCGCAAGTTGTTTTCATTTTAATCGATCGTTTGTTGTTGGCAATTTGATCGCTTTGTTTCACACATTACATACGATGCGATCCCTTACGCTGCTCCACCTGCCACCGGCCGCCCCACCACATATGGCTGGCCGGCTTCAGCTATCAACGCCAATGCAATGGTCACCACCGTCGCCGTCGTCATCGTCGTCGTCGTTCTCGCCGGTCTTTGATTGTCGTTGTCTATTCAGTTGTTCGAATCGATCTGTTTTGATTTTTAGTATCGACCGACGCTAATGGCGACAAAATGTTGTAAAAAGCGTTCAATGTTTGGTTGTTCAAGCGCATGTTGCTGGTGCTGGTGCCGGTGCTGCTCATGTTGCCACTGCTGTTGTCTACGGTGGTCTATTAATTGTTGCTCGGTGGTGGTGGTGGTGGTGTGGTGTTGTGCTTTGCTTTGCTTTGTTGGCGACACATTGTGTGAAAATGTTTAAAGATTTGTCATTGATAATGGTCGGATTAAATAAGATTGATGTTGTTGATCGTAAACTGGGGAAGCACAAAAGACATCTGTATGTGAAGTGATCGTTGTTGGTTTTTCTCTCTCTCTCTCTCCCTCTCCCGCTCCCTCGTCGGCTAATATTACTGCAGTTGTCGGTTGTTTTTGTTGGCGATTGTGGCATTTCTGGTTGGAGTCCAAGTTGAAACCAAGAGTTTAAGCGCAGTTAGTGATCTGTGCTAGTGATTAATTTGTTTACACTTTTGTGCTGTGTAATGTGATGAGAAAATCATGTTCGCTTAAATTGGATTGGAAATATTAAGAATTGTATTTCCGGCTTTGAAATGGGGTAATTGTCATTTTGTGATGCGAACAAACAGCGGCCAAATTTTGTCAACCCAAACGAGGGTTGTCCTCTGAGTGAGCGCTTATTTTCGAGCACAAGTGGAAGTTTTCTAACTTAGAGGATAATGATTAGGGGCTGCTTGAGCTTAACTTGGCATGGTAAGGTAAGGTAAGGGCAAGACATGGTCATGGGTTGATTAGATGGACGGACAGTCAACAAGGACATGCGGTGATATTGTTTGATTCTAATTAATTTATATATACATATATTATTATTCTAATTAATTTATATATCTATTATTAATTACACTACAAATTGAATTTATATTCCAATTTTTCGTCCAAGGGTAAACCGGGTGACATAGACCGTATGGCGAGATTTTTGCAGCGACAGACCAAAACCTCTGGTGGAAATCGCACCCACAACCCCCATGCTGATAGGCAAGCACGCTACCAACTCGCCTACCGGAATGCTTGTGTTTGATTCCAAATATTGCAAATATTACCAGTCAGGTATAGGGTTTTGCATTTCCCGATTATTTCTACTCTACTTTTGTTGACATTTTCCCGGAATTTAAAAGAAAACAAATATAAGAAGGCAATTTCATATTTTATTATGTTTTTGGATTTTTTTCTTTATAAAATTTTATGAAAAAACCAAAAAAAAATTCAAAAAAAAAACATTTAAAATTTCATTGTTTTTTTTTTAACAAAAAAATATTTAACAATTTTAGGAAAAAATTAAAAAAAAATTTCAACAAAAAACATATTAAAATTTCATTGTTTTTTTTCAACAACAAATATTTATAAAATTTTATGAAAAAATACAAAAAAAAAAAAATTTTAAATTGTATTGCTTTTTGTAAAAAAAATATTTATAAAATTTAAAAAAAATATTTATAAAATTTTATGAAAAAATTAAAAAAAAACTTTAAAATGTTATTGTTTTTTTTCAACAAAAAAATATTTATACAATTTTAAAAAAAAATTCAACAAAAAAACATTTTAAAATTTTATTGCTTTTTTTAAAAAAAAATATATATAAAATTTTATGAAAAAATTAAAAAAAAAATCTTTTAAAATTTTATTTTTTTTTTTTCAACAAAAAAATATTTAGAAAATTTTAAGAAAAAATTAAAAAAAAATTTTAAATTTTACAGTTTTTTTTCTAACAAAAAAAATTATGAAGCTAATTTTATATTTTATGGATTTTTTTTCTTTATAAAATTTTATAAAAAAATTAAAAAAAAATTCGAAAAAAAAACTTTTTAAAATTTTATTGTTTTTTTAACAACAAATATTTATAAAATTTTATGAAAAAAATCCAAAAAGAAAAACATTTTAAAATTTTGGATTTTTTGTTATTTCTTTACAAAGTGTTATGAAAAAATCAAAAAAATCATTTTAAATTTTTTGGTTTTAACAATTTCATATTTTATGAAATGTTTTTTTTTTTAATTTTTCTCATAAAATATTAAAAAAAATAAAAATTAAAAAAAAATCATTTTAAAATTTTATATTTTTTTTAACAAAAAAATATTTAGAAAATTTTAAGAAAAAATTCAAATTTAAAATTTTATTTTTTTTATAAAATTTTTCAACAAAATTTTTTTTATAAAATTTTTCAACCAAAATTTTTTTTATAAAATTTTTCATCAAAATTTTTTTATAAAATTTTTCAACAAAATTTTGTTTTATAAAATTTTATGCAAAATTAAAATTTTTTTTTTTTTTAAATTTTATTCTTTTTTTCAACAAAAATATATATAAAATATATATGAAGCTAATTTCATATTTTATGATATTGGATTTTTCTTTATAAAATTTTATAAAAAAAAATAGAATAAAATGAAAAAAAAAACAATTAAAATTTTTTTGTTTTTTTTTCAACAAAAATTTTTTTAAGAAATTTCATGCAAAAATAAAAAAAAAACATTTTAAAAATCTGAAATTTTTTTTTTCAACAAAAAAATATTTATAAAATTTTATGAAAAAATTAAAAAAAAAACTTTTAAAACTGTATTGTACTTTTTTCAACAAAAAAATATATAAAGCTAATTTCATATTTTGTGATGTTATTGGACTTTTTCTTTATAAAATAAAAATTAAAATAAAATGAAAAAAACATTTTAAAATTTTATTGTTTTTTTTTAAAAAAAAATATTTATAAAATTTTATGCAAAAATCAAAATAAAAACATTTTAAAATTTTATTGAAAACATAAAAAAAAAACCATTTGAAATTGTTATTGTTTATTTTTTCAACAAAAAATTTTTTATAAAATTTTATGCAAAAAATCAAAAAAAAAATATTTTAAAATTTTATTGTTTTTTTTTATTAAAAAAATATTTATAAAATTTTATGAAAAAATTCAAAAAAAAAAAAAACATTTTCAAAAATTTAATGTTCCGATATTATAGAGCGCGGACTCCATAGCTGTGGGCACGAGTAATAACCGCTCAAGTATTTTTTTTACATTTTTTTCAGATAGCAATTTAATGTTTAAACTATTTATAAAATTTTATTGTTTTTCAACAAAAAAAAAATATATGAAGCTAATTTCATATTCTGTTGTTATTGGATTTTGCTTTATACAATTTTTAAACAAATTTCAAAAAAAAAAACATTAAAATTTTATTGTTTTTTTTTCAACAAAAAACTAAATTTTATGAAAAAATTCCAAAAAAAAAAGAAGCGAATGTCCGGCTGGCGAATTGAAGCGCATTGTAGAATTTTAAACTTTTAGTAAGTCTGAAAATAGTTTCAAACGAAATGAGTTCATGAATATACTTTCATTCCGCCGAAGGAGACGAGTCAGCCGAAAGCCCATCCATGTTAGAGAGCTCCGAAGATTCGCCAAAGTCAAACATACCGCCGATGATTGTTCACTTGTTTGTTTTTTTTTTTGTCTATTTTGTTTGGTTTTTTAAATAATGTTGTTTATCATGCCATATATTGATGGGCAGACCTCTTCACACACACACTTTAGAACACATGATGGCATGGCATCCATCGTCCACAGATATGTCAGTCCATTTATTACGTGCTACCGCTGCCAGCCATTTGACAAAAAGCAACAAGTTCATCAACGACGGTACCAAAATTGGTTCCGTAAATGTCGCGACATCTTTGGTCACAACAGGAGACATCAAAGCAACACACGCACACACACACGATCCAAGATCGATGAATGATAAAGACAAGGAAAAGAAAGAGAAAGAAAAAAAGTATGGACACAGAAAAAAAAAATACACCAAATTAGATCAAATACTGGGTAGTGAAACAACCATGGACCATTTAAGATCACTTAAAGGGAAAACAGGAGAGCACTGGCAGCAGCGGACTAGGCCACGGCACGGCGGCAAAGGAAAGTCAGCGAGCGTTGTGGTAGTGATATTTAATCATAATGTCAAGATTTATGTTTAGCCTTTATTGGCTTATAAATCATCGGCTGAAAAGCTGGCACACACATAGAGCCAGAGGAAGCTCAGTTGCGGCTGCCAAAACAAACTATTGCCCTGATGGCCGCTTGCGTTGGCTTAGATTGGTTTCAGATTTTACGTTTTGCCTGGCCAAACAAAGATTTTGTCTGCAAAAGAGATTTGTTTCGCCTGTTTGCAGAGCTTTTCAAAGGCTTATCTGTAAGCCGTTTGTTTCGGCTTTTGTTGGGGCCCGTTGTTGTTACAACATTTGAATACAAATCACGTTCCACAACGTAAGCTATATGTGGCAACATGGGCAGCTTATCGCCCAAAAACAACAACAACAACCACAATGTGTATGGAACGACAACGACACCAAACCGAACCGCATCGATGGCCTCCATAAAGCTGAGCTTTCAACAGACGGTCGAGTCATAAAGATCCAGCGATCTGAGGTAAACACTAGAAGAAGAAAAAAAACAGAGAAAAATGATGCAAGTTTAACCCATGGAATTGAGGTCTTCGGGGGGTGCCTTCGTGGGTGGTTTCTTCACGTTCGTTGAATCGCAGAATCCCTGAGGAAGTTTGCCTACTTATGTCCTTTAACATTCCAGGCAGGTGCACAGGTGCACTTGCCAAGTCGAAGGAATGTATAAAAAAAACAGCCCCAAAAAAAAACACTGGAGCCCCGGTAGACGAGTTGGTAGCGTGCTTGCCTCAGCGTGGGGGTTGTGGGTTCGATTCCCACCAGAGGCTTTGGTCTGTCGCTGCAAAAATCTAAACATATGGTCTGTGTCACCCGGTTTACCCTTGGACCCAAAAATTAGAATATAAATTTACTTTGTATTGTAATTAATAATAAATAAATAAATAAAATAAAATAAAAAAAAATACAAATTACAAGAGCTTTTTTTTTAAAAGATATTTTTTTTTAAAATATTCCACAAGGTTTTGCAAAACTTTATACACCCGAATACCGAACAATTCATTTTGAATTTCCAAAATAAAGCACTCAATACGAATTCGAAAACTTCCTAAAGATTTTAAGGGGATTTTCTTTCGCTTTCCGTGGTGGGTGATTTTGTAAACGCTGCGTACGAATTTGGATAATGTGGGTTTTTTCCAAAAAAAAATAAATTCTCGTTTTTCTTTTGTTGCTGTTGTTGTTGTTGTCTGTGATTTCTTGTATTGATATCGGTTGGTGCACGTTTTGCCAACATTAGATGCAGACACATGTGCCGCTCTTTGGAGATTTCCCTCCGTGTAGATGATTTGAAAAATTGTTTTATACGAAATTATCTGCATCGCACTCATGTTACGGACGGCCAGGCGTCCTCCTTGGTGTGCCAGCCAACCGCCTTCATGCTGCTGCTGCTGCCGCTGCCGCTCACATTGTGCCAGCCAACCAAAAACCACTTTGGAAATCTCCAGCATCATCTCAGCTCAACTCCAGCTAATGGGGTTCCATTAAATACAAAAAACCAATTTGCATATCGCTTAAATAATGTTGATAACCATGATTGTGGCTCGCCGATAAAACAAACAACAACAAGGCTTGAGTGCCGTGCGGTGCGGAGCATGAAGCGTGGCAGTGGTGATGGCGGTGGTGCGGCGGCGTTGTATTGTTGTTGTACGAGCCGTAGATGATGTCTTAGAGTGTTGCTTTTGCCACATCGGTCATATGTAATATGTAGATTTATATGCTACCAAAGGTGCGAAAATGATAACAATCTACAACACTCAGGTGGAGGAGATACTACACATGATCGCCTCTCGCACACCGGCTGGCTAGCTGGCTGGCTGGCTGGCTCTCTGTGGTGCTGGGTGTTGGATGACGGGGTGCAGTGGTCGGCCGGCCGGCCGGCTGGCTGATGTTGTTGATTTGTTTGATTTCGGGATGGTATCATGCCGTGTTCATGTGAATTAATTTGTTTTTAGTTAATTTATTTCACCTCGTTTTGTCCCCCCGCCTCATTTTGTTGTGGCCAACTGGGATTTCAATTAAATTAAGAGATTATATGGAAAGTGTGAAACAAAAAAAAAACAGGGCTGAGGGTGGGAGAGCTACAAAGAAGGCGGGACATATGGGATGAGATACACTAAACAGGAGCACAGTGCGATTATCAGTCGGAGGCGAAAAGGGCCTAAAGATTTAATCAAATGTAAACACACATTTGAACGACACTGTTTGGGGGAAGTATTGAAAATAATAAAAAGCACCTGGATCTCTACGAGAAAGAATGGAAATAAATTAAAACAATTTTTTTTTTAGACCAACTCCCCATTGATGTCCCCTATGTTGGCAGAGAGAAAAATTAACCTTATATAAGGTTAACTTAACCATAAATAAACATGATTTGGAGTCTACGTTATGTATGGTTAATTTGAACATCTTCTTGTTGACTGGTATTTAACAATAATAATAGTTCATTTAACTACTCCCCGGTTGAATTTGTTAACGATGAAACTAGTTGATATAAAAGTAATTATTGTTGTGTTAACAATGCATTGTTGAATTTTTTAACCATGAAAATTGTTAATATAAAAATTTCATTGTTAATTTATTGAAACAATGCATGCTCAATTTAACAATTGTTATTAAATACTACAGTGTTTGTTTCTGTTGTTCGTTGATCGTTGATTTATTTCTATTTCTTTGCAGAAATAAAAATTTTCCAAAAAAGCTTCACGAACTGTGTGTTTGCTTTGATTGCCGGCAAGGTTTCGGCAGCTGTTACAGTTCTTCATCGTTACCCATTTGCAATGATTTCTGCAGCAACTGTTGGTATAATAAGTGTCCCAACTCTATGCGAGTGAACGAGAACTACTGTTTAGTAGCGCATATCCCCAAAAAAAATCAAGCAGTAAAGCAAACACGTGCATTGCAAAGCAACTGCTCAACAAGCAGTGAAGATAGCATTTGGTGGTGGTTTTTTTTTTTGAAAGAGCGAGCTCACATTTTGAGAGAAAAGGAAGAGTGGAAAAAGAGTGGGGGGAGATAATCGCATTTGTTGCAACTTCGTGTAACATAATACTGAACTTCGTCTAACACAAAGCAGTTCAAGAACTTCGACACAACCGAGCCGAATGATCTTTGAATTGTTGTTTATTTCGCACATTTTTCAGCATCTCTCTCTCTGGAAAAAATCAACTCAACTATTTTTCATGTAAATTTCACCTTATATAACGTTATTTTGATTTTGTCATCAAATATTTACCATGAAAAAATTAACCAGACACATGGTTAAAAAAATCGTTGTATTTTTGGCTCGGTGTATCGAAAGGAGGCAACAGGGAGTAGTGTTTGCTGGCATTTGTTTTGAATTTCCGAATGTCACACACTGGCAGGAAACACACTTGCTGGAAGAACATTCCACATACGAACGGTTCGGCTGAAAAACGAATTATCTCTATAGTCGTCGTCGACGTCGTCATCCGATCAACCGGCCACTTTACAACGAACGAATCAGAGTCCCTGGACTCTTTAGCGTATTCCGGCTAAATGTTCTAACATCAGGGAAAAGACAACAGGTTGTCAATGAAAATAAGGAAGAGACCCCATCTGTAACAACTCGTATAGAGGGATCTCTGAGAAAACTCAATATGAATCGAGTGAAGATATTAACGACACCAAAGCGTTATGGATTTCCGAGCTCATTCAATTCTGGTTTCCACATATCTGCTAGATATCGACCCAGGGGAACACTGGCCCAAAAGAGTAAGCTCTCGTTGCTGATGAAAATCCATTCGAGTGCGCTTTTAAATATTTAAATAAAATATTATATATTTTTTTTCGGAAATTTTCTAGGATTTTTGATATGATTTTCCTTTAATTTCTTGTCGCCCAGTGTAAACGTAATTGCGCCAGCTTTCAATTCTAAACAGTGCCAGCGACATTAGAAAGTCGTGCCACCGCCATTGATGCTTTCATTTCGTTGCCAAAGCAAAATGTTTCTAAATGAAATGTCACAGCTGAAAGAAGCGAACATCGGGAAAACATCATCATAAATAACAATATTGACAAACGCACACACGCACGCACATGTACATATGTATGCCACATCAAAAAGGAAACTTAAAGATTTGACGCTTTACAGCAATTTGATTGCAACATGTGCTGCATATTCAAAGAGCCAATTGACCAATACTCAGTTCACTCCACTCCAATCCACTGCATGCCAGCCAACATCAAATGGAGACGAGCTGACAATGGTAGCGACAAAAATGAAACGATAACGCTACCAAAAACAAACGCTCACAACGCACACAAACAGCGGCCGCCCGACTCGTCTCGTATCGTCCCCGCATAAGCCCAAAATCCACAAAGACAAAGAGCGGTGGCATCATCATCGATCATCAATGCAACAACCAAAATTGTTGCATAAATGGTATGCTTCGCCTGTGTGTGATGTCTCAGTGGCGGCATTTGGAAGGCCCTCCTCTCAGAGATTCACTTCGACACTCCGTTAAGAGAACAATTGTTTCACAGTCCATCAACATTTTCTAAGCCTCTGAGTATTCATTTGACTACGGTGCCAGTAGAACATTCTTTCCCTCGCCCTCTGAAGAAATTGTCCATTCGAAGGGCCCTTCACACCTGATTTAACGCCACTGGCCATATCTGTATTTGATTACTTTGTAGGTAGGTTTTGGAAAACACCAGCGCATGCCCATATTGATAAATGATAAGTTGACATCTCTAATGTTTTGACAATATGGACGCTGCCCCGGTGGATACTGGCATTGCATGCGGCTGACGGTGGCTGGTTGGCGTTTCCGTGGCAGACTCATCTTCAGACAGATCTGTTAAACGTTTGCTCGACTTGTGATTACCGGCCATATAGATAGAAGTGGACAAAACTTATGGTGAGTGTTTTTTCTCTCTTCGTCTTTGGCTTTTCTTGGGCTAACCAAAAGTGGCCGAGGGGGGGAATGATGAAACATATTATTTGTATGTGATAAAAAAAAATATCCAAGGAAAATGATGATCACCATCATTGTGGTTGTCGTCATCATCATAATCTACCCCATGCTCATCATACATAGGAGACATCAGACACCGTCGTTGTCGCCGTCGTCGTCGTCGTCGTCAGTGCGTTTTAGCCATCTATGTCTTGTTTTGGCACATTTATTAAATATCGCCGATTGGTTGGCTGTGCTGACCCGGCCTGGCCCCGCTTGCTACCATTATTTATGAGCTTTTGGTATGCCTTTTGGGTATTTCAAGAATTTAGTCGTGAGTACTCAGCCACAAATGCAATTAATGACCAAATTAGTAGCGGTGGTGATCTCTTCTCAAAACCAATCAGAAACCGAAACTGTATATCCCCACAATGAAATCAGCGTCTGCGCCACAGATCTGTCCACCAGGAGTATGATTTACTTTGACTGAGTTGTTGTCTCCCCCCTCCCCCCCCCCCCCCCCCCTGTACGCTGCACTGCAATTGACCAACAATAACTATTTGGTTAAAGTGATTTATTGGTTATTTCTCGTTTCATCTTCGTCGTCATGTTTGGTTTGCTTTTGTTGTGGTTGTTTCCTTTGCGTGATGCCATGACGACGACGACCAGACTGCTGCTGATGATATTGTAAGGCTAAACAATTTTAGCCAAGAGTTCAAAAAAGGCTTGAAAAATGTGTAACAAATGAATTGGGAAAATTGCCAAGATCCACACCGATGACGAGGATGATGACGACGACGACGATGATGATGATGACGGCAGATATCTGCCCGGCGACAACACACAGTTATGTAGATTGAAATGTCTCATTGTTATCGTTTCGGGAAAGATGTCAATTATCAAGATGGAAATGTGAGCGCCGCTGCTATTATGACAATTATTTGATGTCATCTGCAATGAATATGGTCAACTGGAAAATATTACATGCATCCATCCAAAATGTCAGCTGTCACAAGGTGTTCGCAATGGATATCGAAGCAGGGGCTGATAAACAGATGATACTCCCGCATTTGACGGGGGGGGGAAAATGCAATTTTAATTACATCTTTTCAATTATTGTTTTGAAGAGACAGCGAAATAGTTTGCTGGATTGTTTAGTTCCTAAAGTGGCAGCAGTCGGCTCTCCCCCAAACACCGACTAATTAAACAATTATGCCAGTTAAAGCATTAACTGTTTTTAAGAGATTAGAGAAAATAGTTGCGCCTGAAATGGAAGCTAATGGCATACTCTTGGCTTACTCTCTAACAAGAGAAACCTTTAAAGAAAATTTGGGCAAATATTCAGTTTCAAATGATTTCCCTAAAACATCGAGGATTACCCAGGGACCACAATCATTTTTAACTCTCTGAGTCCTTCAGCTGCAATCCCTCAACTCATGATGTCCAGAGAGAGTTGTATGGAATGTTTGTAAGACATTCATTTTTTATCTTAATATATATTTACCCTCGACACTGATTCACTGATACACTGATTCACTGACTCTGTCACGCAGTACGTAGGAATTTAAATAGGCATTCTATAATTTTCTATAAATAACTAGTAAGTTGTAATGCGCCTATGGCGCCCGTTAATTTGCTTGAGAAAGTATTTGTTACTTAATTTGTTAATGAGAAAACTATTTTGTAAAAAAAAATTTCGAAAAAAAATAAAATTGGAAAAAAAAAATTTGTTGAAAAAAAAAATTTGTTGAAAAAAAAAGTTTGTTGAAAAAAAAAATGTTTGTTGAAAAAAAAAATTTTTTGTTGAAAAAAAAATGTTTGCTGAAAAAAAAAATTTTTGTTGAAAAAAAAAATTTGTTAAAAAATAAAAATTTGGAAAAAAAAATTTTCGAAAAAAAAAATTTTGGTAAAACACAATTTCTGTACAAAAAAAAAATATTATTTTTTTTATTATTATTATTTATAGAATTATTATAGAATGCCTATTTAAATTCCTACGTACTGCGTGACAGAGTCAGTGAATCAGTGTATCAGTGAATCAGTGTCGAGGGTAAATATATATTAAGATAATAATAAAAAAAATAATATTTTTTTTTGTACAGAAATTGTGTTTTCCCCAATTTTTTTTTACAAAATTTTTTTTTCTACAAAATTTTTTTTCCAATTTTTTTTTTCCACAAATTTTTTTTTTTCAACAAAATTTTTTTTTTCCACAAAAATTTTTTTTTTCAACAATTTTTTTTTTTTCAAGAAAAAATTTTTTTTTCAACAAAATTATTTTTTTCAAAAAAAATTTTTTTGGAGCAAAATTTTTTTTTTTCAAAAACATTTTTTTTTTTCCAACAAAAATTTTTTTTTTCAACAAAATTTTGTTTCCATATTTCAACGGGCGCCATAGGCGCATTACAACTTACTAGTATTCAAATATTTTCTTAAACTAAACTGGTCTTAAAGAAGGAACGAGAACGCGATAGACACATGCGTGGGGTTGTTTTCCCAATACACACACACGCGCGTAACATCTTGTGGAAAATTCCACTCGTTATCACCATGCTCGACCCTTTAACTAATTTTAACCCTCATTTATCTCAAAAAGTGTATCACGAATGGCTTTCTCGATATGCCCCTGTAGGACTTGAATGGTTAATGGATTCTTTACATAGCATCGGTTCTTCACGCTACTGAACAAAAAATCTAACGGCGTCAAATCGCCACTTCGAGGCGGCCAATTGGCATCGCTTGGTTGGACGGCTTATAAACGATTATCGAACTTGGTAATCAAAATATCGATTATGCTGCTGGCCCCGTGCGTCATCCTACTGAATGTCCAGGTCTTTTCGCTAACCGTAGAGGCGTTTTCAGAAAATCACCTCTGAATGACTGCTAAAATATAATTAACTTATTTTCAACATTGCACTGAAGTACTCTGGCGAAATTCCATAGTCTCAATTCAAACCCAGTCTTCAGAATGTTAGAAATACCAACGCGCATGCATTTTAAATATGAAAAAGAATTGTTGCACTCACTCATTCAACTACCGACACGTACGCGCTTACGAAACAATTCATAAGCCACCATGCGAATTCATTCATTCATTCTACAGATTTGCAAAAAGAAAAAAACAAACAAAATGGAAAAAAACGAAGAAGAGAATGTGTGAGTTTTGCATGGCAACTGGCGGCCAACATACAATGTGCCCACCGTACGAAACAGACGAAACGCGAGATGTGCCACATGTAGCACAATATGAATGCAACATGAATGTATGATGACATTGACTAATCGCTGGCCATAAACGTGCTTACGCATGCTGATTTGTAATGCTCTTGATTTGTTTTCGCAGCCACAATCACCACACATACCGAGGCAGGTCCACAAGCCTAACCAAATAATAAACTCAAAAGAGTGAGTTGATTTTTTCTTTTCGTTCCTGCTGCCTCCAATACAAAATAATGAAATTGTAATATGACACAGCTTAAGCCCAATTGCTGGCAATGAATTGAAATGCATTTGATGCGATTAAATTGCATTTCATCTATATTTTTGTTGCTGCTGCTGCTGTTGCTCTACCACCGGCAGCAGCAGAAATTTTACTAACAAATTTTTTCCCACACTTTCTTTTCTGGCAGCATCAGTGGCCGCGAAGCTTCTCTCCATTTTGTGTGTTTTTTTTTCTTTTTCATATTTGCCATCCAATCGAATGGTGGTGGCTGGTTTGGTCTGGCTTGTTGCTTGGTTTGGCTAAAGCTTCTAATCATTGTTGCAGTCTTAATATTTTTGCACGGTCGGTTTGGTTAAATAAATTATAACATTCCAGATATAGTGACCAAGCGGGCTGCCACCGACCATCCATTTGTTGGCCTGTGTTAAATACATACACTGCCTGGTGGAGCAGACGATGCCATTTGAAGCTGTTTCTGATGATGACGACGACGACGATGTCTGTGATGGTAAAGTCCAGACAAAGATGACGATGGTGATGGCAATGGCGATGATGACGATTGTTTTTTGTCGATTGTGGCTGCTGCTGCTGCAAAAGTCTGGCATTCAGGCAGCCGGCCGGCCGGCCGGCGGTGTAGTAGGTATTCAGCATCAACAGCAGCCAACCAGACAGCCAGCCAGCTAGCTAGCTAGCTAGCAGACTATCACTATGCATGACGCTAATTCTTGTGGCCATATTTAAACTGACAGTTATTTAATTTTGACACGTTGTTGATTACTGTCACGTCAAATGTCACTTCGATTTAGTTTTAGTTTGGTTAGAAAAGTTACATTTTCCAACAAACAAACGCATACTCACTCACTCACACATCACCACCAACAACAACAACAACAACTGGAGAAAGAAAGAATGTACGCACGCAAAACGAAAACAGAAAATAACGAGGGAAAGAATGTCACGAAGGATAAATGGAAATATGCCGGCATCGTGGAGTTTATCTTAATATATATTTACCCTCGACACTGATTCACTGATACAAAAATTTTTTTTTTAAAAAAATTTGTTTTTCCAAATTTTTTTTTTCAACAAAATTTTTTTTTTTTTTAACAAAATTTTTTTTTTAACAAAATTTTTTTTTTCCACAAATTTTCTTTTTTTTCAACAAAAATTTGTTTTTTTCCACCAAAATTTTTTTTTCCAACAAATTTTTTTTTTCAAGAAAAAATTTTTTTTTGAACAAAATTTTTTTTTCCACAAACATTTTTTTTTTTCAACAATATTTTTTTTTTTTTCACAAACATTTTTTTTTTCAACAACATTTTGTTTCCATATTTCAACGGGCGCCATAGGCGCATTACAACTTACTAGTTTCGAAATGAAAATGTGTGTTAGCACTCCTTGAGAAATGTGAGACCAGGCGGCAGTGACTTGGGGTCACTATTGAAATAAATACATTAGTCATTATCGTCCCATACGTTAATTCCTTTAAATAGTTTACTTTAAAAAAAAGCCCATTATAGTTTTTATTAATTTTTATGTTTTGTAAAGCATTTTGCGTTTTTTTATGTTTTGTAAAGCAGTTTGCGACTACAGTTAAAGCGAATACACCCAGCATCGCTTTATCGGCCTTCCAAAGTTGCCGTGTTTCTCATGAAAATAAGCCCCTGGTACAGTGTTGTTCTTCGAGGGGAAAAAGGTTTGCTGTGCCCAAAGTAGAATCTACTCAAAACTACGATTTCTTTCTTTCTTTTTTTTTTTTGGTGTCGACATTTCAAGCTCGCGAAAGACAAATTCATCTACTATCCTTGACATTTCAATTATGTGGTATTTCATACGATGCGACATTTGTCTTGCCTTCGCAAGCATACATTTCGTTTTCTCCCGGTTGATTAAAGGGAATTTCCTTACGAACTAAATACGCTGATATGTTAAATATTTGGCGGAACAGACCCATGTCCCCTGCTGACCGAAGGCCTTAAGCATTTACAGACAAAATTCATAGTGTGATTAAGGAATGTTGCTACTTACCGAAATTGGCTGCCAACAGAGCATGTTGTTGATCTGGGTCTGCTTAATAAATGATTTCAGCTTTCTTTAGTTGATAATACCAAGAATTTGATGGTTTGGCACCATCTGTGGTGCTTGTCGCCTTTCTGGCTGGAGCGTTTGGATTGACTTTATAGAAATCTATAATAAATGAATATCAGTGTTATTTTCATGCATTTCTGTATGAGATTTTGGGAATTGGAGTTCATACCACCAATAACTCCATCTTACTTACTAATTTGCCTTTAGAGTTCATGACGGTAAAGACGGGGGGAACTTCTGTCGAAATCAGTGAGCTGCATGAGCGTTTAGACTGACAAATGAATTTGTCGGAATCTATAATAAAGGAATATCAGCGTTATTTTAATGCATTTTTTTGGCATTTGTTATCATGTGGTATGATGGAGTTGATTTTACTTACTTATTTCCCTTTAGATTTCATGAACGGGGGGGGGAACTTCTGTCGAAATCAGTGAGCTGCATGCGCCGTAACGTCTTTCTGGCTGGAGCGTTTAGATTGACAAATGAATTTGTAGGAATCTATAATAAAGGAATATCAGCGTTATTTTAATGCATTTCATGAGATTTTTGGAATTTCTTATCATGTGGTATGATCAACTCCATCTTACTTACTTATTTGCCTCTAGATTTCATGACGGTAAAGACGAAGGGACTTCTCTCGAAATCATTGAGCCGCCTGAGCTGTATGCCCACTGACCAGAACCTACTGTTTAAGGCCGGCTCCGAATGGCTAAAGCTTGTTGTAGAGATTACTCTCTTACTCGTAAAGTCGCCAGCATTTACAAGGTGGAAGCACTCGCTGAAAAGTGTTTGATGGTCTTGCCAGGTTTCCAACCTGAGTTCTGCTGTTTGTGTGTGTACCTCCATCACTTTGGATCTCGACTTTAAAGCCGTTTCTGCAAAGAATTTTCCGCCTTCTGCTCTTAAAAAGTGTTTTCATTCTCCTTCAATGCTTTGGCTTTTTAAAAAAAAACATTTGTAGGGGTTCCTTCCCCGGCAGCCTGCAAAGGAAATGGCAAAAAGTCGTTAAATGATTTGTGTTTCAAAGGTGTTTATTTTCGTTTTTGGTTTTGCTCTTTGACAAAGGCACACACACACATGCCCACCTCGGCCAGTAATTGCTGTGCGTACTTGCACTTACATTGTTGGGAGACATTTGTGCGTCTTGTCTACGGATGATGTGTATGGCAACTTCCATGGCCAAGAATATGGTAAACAGAAGAGAAAAAAACAGAAAAATTATCTCAAGTTGTAAAATTGTTTTTGGTGTGTTTGAACAACGTTTGTTTGCATTTGATTCGATTCCAATCGAATTGTGGCGAATCGCGTAGCTGTGCAACCATTTAACATTAGTGCAGCAAAAAAAAAACAATCTTGGCGTCACTTGTCGACGACGTTGTCCAAGTGGACACTGGCGATGTTCGAGACACAGACGCTCGTACCAGTGATTGTGGATGCTGCTGTCGCTGCCGATGATGAGGTTGGCAATTGCGATGACGATGGTGATGGTGGCGATCGCTGATCTAATGCTGATGTTGCTGCCCAACACAACATACACTTGTGATGTTGTTGCCTGGCTAACTGACTGACTGACTGACTGGGGCTGTTAGCTGGGATGGCTGGTGGTTTTTTTTTTTGCGCTGTTGTTGTTGCTGCCAGTGTTATATTGTTGGAGCGTGAAATTATGGTAAGTCACCTTAAATGTCGTTTACTGCTATTTGCGCGTAGCAACTATAAATTACACAATGATTTATTGTGTATTTATCAATGAAGGCATTTTCTTGCAATCGATCAATTTCTATTTGACAGCTAAACCGGGGCTCACATATACGGCATCGCCTGAATTCGGCTTGACTGTTTTTCTGTCCAAACGCTCGCATTGATTTTGTTCACCCCTTCCTTCCCCCCCTTCTAGATCTGTGCGATATTTGTTGCTCTCTTTTATTAAATTGTTTGCTGCTGTGTTGTTTTTGTTGTTGCGATATAGATTATATTTCACACACAATTGTCTAGTTTGGGGCGATTAACACTGCATCTGGCTGAAATGTAATGAAATCGTTAGGTTAATAACTTGAAGATAGTTCGATTGTGTGTTAGTCGTAACAAGTCATAATTAAACTGTCCAACAAATGAAGACTTTTTGAATGGAACAGAAAAGCAACCCCATAATTCTGAAAGGGTATATTGAGTAGATCATTTTTGTAGAACAAACTTATGGTCCAGCACGCCTGAGTTTTTTTTTTACAGTGGGTCAAATTTTTCATTTTTTGGTCGAAGGGAGCATTATACTATATGAAAAAAATGCTGTAAGTTAATGTCTGAGAGAAATCGTATGGTCAGAGTTGTATTGTGGAATTGTGTGAGGATTATTTTTGTGGAAGATCTTAACCCTCTAACTGGTCTCTTTATGGGTTAATTTGACCCTTTTTTCGAGAAAATCAAAAAATATCCTTTAAAAAAGGACATTTAAGGATTAAAATATTCTACGAAAATGTTTGCCGGAAAATTTCAGTGGGGGGTCACCAAAGACACCAATGTTGTAAATAAAGCTCTTTACGCTTAATTAGTAAAATTATACACCAACATATACAAAACAGGTAAAAACGGCGTCAAACGAACTAAAGCCCTATTTCTTGTTTGTAGAACTAGTGCAAAAAATGAGAACTGTATGAGTTGCGGCTGAAAACAGTAATTCCCTTTTCTCAATTAGTTGATAAATTCAAAGGGCTTTAATTAAGAGAAGTTTCTCTTGTTCCATTTCCCTTCATGATTAGAATATTAAACAAACAGCTGGCTTCGAAATCAGCTGTTTGTCTCTTGGAAAGCATGAGAACGCTGTCGTTCGACATCGTGACTTAGGCTGTAAAACTGGTCTTCATAAATATGGAATATAAAGTATCCTCTCATCAGCATGAGTTCAGCGCATATATCACTGATTGAGAAAAGATTCTCTAGTTGGTTTTCTTAGAAAGTTGAGGATTTTCTTCTTCAGCGATAGTCAACAGAATTAAATGTTCAAAGTGAAAATGTATTCGATATTCAGAAGAAAAGACTAAACCAACAATTGAAAAGTAAACAATGAGTTTGACTATCAATGTTCTGGCAAAATGAAAAAAATTGTAATCAGCTGTTTGAAGGGCTCTGCCTTCTATTGTAGCACCATGGTTCTGGATTTTTACTTGTCCTAGTCAAACTAAATGTCTTTTTTTTTAAAAAAAATAAAAAAAAAATGTAGCTTATTTACTTCATATGCATGACTCCAACTTTCAATTGTATAACCCTCACGCTTGGCTTCATCCGCCAGAGTAGACAAGAAACCACCGAGCCGCCACAAGCATTGTTTGCCAAACATTGATCCAAGTTTGTTACAAATAAATGTTAGACTAAATGTCTTGCAAAAGTCATAGAACTCACAACACAATAGCGAATCCGATGATGTTTCAACAACAAAAAGACCCCCGAAATACAATAAAAACAGAGCGCACATCTGCCACAACGCCGAGTGTGTCTGTCTGTCTGACTGACTGAATGTGTGGCATGAACACAACGATCGACGACTGAAGCAACCACTCGACACGAAAATACGCAATATTTTGCTGTTGCTTTTGTTGTTATACGAAATGTCAACAGTGTGTTGTTGTGACAACACAAAGAGGTGCTAAATGGGCAACACAGCGACTGAAAGTGAAACTAAATGGCGAACAACAACGACAACGTCGAATAACAATAACAGAATAAGTATGGCCATAATAATAATAATAACAAAAATAGCTATAGGGGCGATGTGATGGCATGATGGATATTGATGTTTTCTTCACACCCCACAGCTTCTGCAGTAATATTCGATTAAGGACCTGTATGGTTATGGTTACAGTGATAATTACATAGAACCGTCTGATAATAAAGATTTGGAGCGATTGGCCGATTGTCTCAGAGCTAATATTTTTTAATACATTATTGAAAAAAAATACATTATTAAAAAAAATATTTTTCTAAAAAAGTAATTTTTAAAAATCAATAAATTTTTTTAAAAAAAAACAGTTTTTTCTCTTATTATTTTTTTTTCAAAAATTCCTTTTTTTTCAAAAAACATTATTTTTTTCAAAATTTTTTTTTTTTTACAAAAATATTTTTTAAAGAATCGACTTTTTTTTAATCAATTTTTTTCACATAAGCCAGTTTTTTTTCAAAAAATACATTTAAAAATAAACATTTTTTTAATAATTTTTTTTTTAAAAAAAAGTAAACAATTTTTTTAAAAGGAAAAATAAATAATTTTTTAAAAAAAAAACAGTTTTTTCTCATAATTATTTTTTTTTTCAATAAATTCCTTTTTTTTATTCAAGAAACACATTATTTTTTTTTAAATCAATTTTTTCTAATTTTTTTTTAACGTAATCCCCTTTTTTTCTAAAAACCCAATATTTTAAAAGATACATCTAAAAAAAAATTTTTGCCATCTTTTTCCACAAAATATTTTTCTTTTTAAATATACATAATAGGGTGGAGTGAAAACATGCTTTTTTTTAATTTGAAAAAGTTAACCTCGGAAAGAGATGTAGTCTGGGGTCCTAATGAGGGGAAAAATAAAGAAAAAAATTTTCAAAAATTTTTAGGGGTCGCGCCACTCCCTCGAAATTTGGAAATTATTGCTATTTTGGCGTTGATTTTAGAAAAATCCTAAAAATTAACGACTTAACTTATTCGAAATTTAGTTTGAGCTTGTTCAGTGCGAAGTTTGAGCTTGTTCAGTGCCCAAACAAAAGTATTCGAGGCAAATATGAGGATAATCGACTAATATTTGTAGCTTTGGTGGCGATTTCATTGTTCAGTCAATTTTCTGAAGAAGGGACGATTTGACTTATTTTACTTTTTGAAATTTTTGAACAATGAGAAATTTTTTTTTAAATTTGTTCATGCCCTTATTTCATTGTTTATGCTATTGCAAACATTTATTGACATAAAACTTTTTAGGATTTTTCTAAAATCAACGCCAAAATAGCGATAATTTCCAAATTTCGAGGGAGTGGCGCGACCCCTAAAAATTTTTTAAAATTTTTTTCTTTATTTTTCCCCTCATTAGGACCCCAGACTACATCTCTTTCCGAGGTTAACTTTTTTTTTTGGAATTTCACTCCACCCTAATACATAATTAAAAATAAATATTTTTCAAAAAATACACTATTAAAAAAAATATTTTTCTAAAAAAGTAATTTTTAAAAATAAATAAATTAAAAAAAAAACAGTTTTTTCTCATTATTAATTTTTGTTTTCAATAAAAAATTTTTTTTTTTAAAAATTATTATTTAAAGAATCGACTTTTTTTTTTAAAAAAATCCATTTTTTTGTGATCAACCCATTTCTTTTTTCAAAAAATACATTTAAAAAAAAATTGTTGTGCCATCTTTTTTCACAAAATATTCTTTTTTTCAAAAAATTCATTTTTTTTAAATATATTTATATTTATTTATTTTAAAAAAAAAAAAAACATTTTTTATTAATTTTTTTTTTAAAAAAAGAAAAAAAAATTTTAACAAGATTATTTTTTTAAAAAAAGAAAAAAAAATTTTAACAAAATTATTTTTTTAAAAGGATTGACTTTTTTTCCAAAAATACATTTTTTTTTCAAAAAAAATGAAAATTTTTTTAAAAAATACATTGTAAAAAAAAACATTTTTTTCACAAATTCCTCTTTTCTGTTTAGAGAAACGATTTCTTTTCAAAAAATCTTTTTTTTAAAAAATTTTTTTTTTTTTTATTTTTTTTTAAATCCATTTTTTAATTTTTGTTTTCAAAAAAAAAAATTTTCTTTCTCAAAAAATGTTTTTTTTCCTTTTTCAAAAAATATTTTTTTTTTACAAAATCGAAATTTTTTTTCAGTCTGTCAAAATCAGTCAATCCTTAAGCATTACCCTGCGCAAAACCTCGACAGCACATTTCCCTTTCGCCAGACAATGACAGAGTTCATTATAGGATAAGTCGTTTAAAAAAAGATCATCACCATTATTAACACCTCGGGCAAATGCTTTGTGCAAACACAGAAAACTCCTGGACCGACATAATTCAAAGGACACTTCAGGGCAGGGCTACGTCCACGTATCCTTGCACAGATTGTTTAATGTGTTGCCCTAAACAAAACAAATACACAAAGATGTGAGTGGCTTTTGTTCTATTTCTGGAATTGTGTGAAAAAAAGTAACCGTTTTGTTCTTGTGGCTTGTTCGTTGGGCACACACAATGTGAACGATGCTGCCTCAAGTGATACTTCGGCTGATGACTGCGTCGATGATGTTAATAATGTTGCATAGACGCTATGCTGTTGTTGTTATTGTTGTTGGCGTTTGCCATTGATATTGTGTTCTGTTTATGTTTTCGCTGACATTAAAACAAATTTATTGATTAATGTTTGGCTAAATGTCATTACGTTGGTTGGGCAGACTGGCTGGCAATCGTTTCAATAGAAACTCATAAATTACGTTTCATTTGGAGTTTTGTTGTGTGCTTCTATTATTTTGGGAAAACTGTTGTATTGAAAGTGAAAATGTATCGAGGGTTAGAAGATCATATTTTATCATCGCTTCTCTGGTGACTTTTAAAGTGTCTGCCTGTCTGTCTGTCCGGCTGTCTTTGTTTTCGTCGTTCAGCGCTGAGAGTGGCTTTGTACGGCTGATGTCTGGCTGTTGTTTTATGTGCCATCAACAGCTGTAACGAATTGTCAACAATATTGAGTTCATTATTTTATTATAAATTATCCGAAGGAAGCATTTACGTTTGTTGTATTATGTTGCTTAGGAAAAAATACAAAAATACCTTTGAATTGATTGCAACCTAGGGTTTCGCCAAAAAAAAACAAAAAAGGGGCGTGTTGTAAAAATTGTGCAATTTGTGATGCCAGTGCGGCACATTCGCACGGAGTTTTAAAAGGATTTTAATGAGATTTATATAAGAAATCGATTAAGGAGTGAAGGGAGACAATAAATCACCTTAACATAAGGGAGCACTGCAAAATGATCGCCAGGGACTGTCAGTCTAAGAAATTGAGAACGAATTGAGGCACATAGGACTTTTTGGTACAGGATATTATGATCGAAAGAATAGGTGGCAGACTCTTGAAAAAATAATACTCTTAGTTGTTAAGTATAACGATCGAATCACTCTGAATCGTTTTAGAAATATCTGACGATCTGTGGCTCATTGAAACTTGTTTTCGTTTAGTTTTCTTTTTGATATAAGTAAGAAACGAATATTATTGGATTCAAGAAAATATCTTTATAAATATTAGGATATGTCCTGTTGTATGAAGATGAAACGTTTAGAAGCGACAACCCCAGAAATGATCCAAAAAAATAAGTGATTTCATTCTGAAAGACCTCCGAGTTAATGTACATCATAAACAATCTGAACAGACAGTATGCATTTAATTTTGCCTAAATATTTGCAGATGAAAATGATGTGAGCGAAGTAAATAAAAATTAATAGAACAATCTAAGCCATGCTATGAAGCTGTTTCAGGTACACTGAAAAAGGCAAAAGTGGAATGCACTGAATGTGATACTTAAGGACTAATACATCAAATTGAATTACAAGAAATTTTTGTTCGTTAATTGAATTTTGAAAAAAATAAGTAACAAAAAAATAAAAAATAACATAAAAATAAGTAGCAAAGAAGTGATTTTTCGTTAGGAACCATGTCGCCCCAGTTAATGTTAATATTATTGTGGCTTACTTGAAATATTGACCCAATCAGAGGGATCGCTGCCTCGTCTGGACATGTGAAGATGAATAAATGTTGCGAAATGATGTGCGTAAATCTAGAAAACAGAAATAGAAAACTCTGTTAAAAAAGGCAAACAAATTATGAACAAATAACGTACTTGGTTACATTGGTAGCTGATGTTGGCCTTGGTCTGCCTATGAACTGTTTTCCCATCACTCAGCGTTCTTTCGTTTGTTGGTAATAAACAAGGATTTTCATGTTGTTGTCCTCTAGATTTTCTCAACACTGTTTCGGCCTTCTCCGTTGGCTTTTTTGTGTGGGAGTTCTTGTCGGAAGACTGTCTGATAGAGCCGCCAATCGTCGACAAGGTCTTGACAAATTAGGTTGACAGAATCATTCTTGCTATTGATGGTGGAGCCGTGGTATATAAATTCTTCTAGTACCTTGACAATACAACTGCCAGCCTTCACTATGTCGCCTTGCTATCGAGGCTATCATACATTTTGTTTTATCCTCCATCAGAACCATCTTTGCCGATTCCTTCTTGATTTTGTAAACATCTCGCTCTATCTTTCCGACGATGTCAATGTCGTCCGCATATCCGAGGTGGATGTGGGCTTTGGTGTTCACTCTTTGTCGTTTTCAATATTTTCTGCATCGCAAGTTGTTCGATATGTTGTCGCCCTGTGGAAATCTCATGTAGTGGTGATGCAAACGGCATCTCAAGTCGGCAACTTGCCCCCAACTTGCCCTACATGCCAGAGGCGAAACCTTCGCTTAGCTTGTGTGGTTAGAGTTGGTCTTGTAATTTGATCTAAAAAAAAAAACAACAACTCACAATGAAAGCAATAAAAAACAATATTTTAATTGATATTTAGAATGTAATATGTTCACTAAAAAGATATAAAATATAAACGTTTTCACAGACAACTACTCAACTAAATCTACACATTTAATATGACATTAATAGATCATCGCCTTCTCTAACAGAGTGTGTATCATTTTGGGGGCAGTCCCCCCCAATTGACCCTGAAACGTTATAATATTTAATTAACCGAAGTTTTTTTATTATTGACTCTATAAAGAATTTTCTAATTATGGCTTTGGCATGCATCTAACAAAAGGTCGTTTTTAATCCTCAGCGAGTTTGTTAATGTTGTTTCCATACGTATGCAAACGTCAATCTGTCTTAGTCATCTGTGGCGTTTCAGGTGTTTCACCTAACAAAACACACCCACTTTTGGCTTGATAAATGTTTATAAATTATTTTTGTTTTTACTGTTGTTTAACCAATTCAAACGTCTCCAGTCCAAACAAGTTTTTCATCATCATCCAAACAGAAGAGTTACGTTTAATCCGCCGTCGATAAACTGATTATCATAAATTTGCTATGTTCTTCTAAAGATTGTCGATGAGATTTCGTTGATTTTTGGAGTTCAAGTCAAGATTCGATTATAATTTTTATTTAAATGGGTTATAAATTGATATAATCAGTTTTATTATCAACATGTCAATATTTGGAAGATCTAAACTTTTATTATTCTTCGTATCTTTACATAAATGTTATTGTCTACTAACCAGAAACCAGCCTGTTAAGATTTTTTTAACATTTCAAACCTGCTGTTGTTTGATCTGTTAGTTAGCAGTTTATTAGTTACAGTGAACTTGTGTTTGTTCTGCAGATGGGTTTGTCGTTTCCTTATTGTTCTCTTGCTATCGTGTTCTACGATTTTTCTTTGGAATAAAAAGAAAATATGTAATCTAATTTAATCTGTGCTTTTTCGCTGTCATAATCCTTTGCGTTGAGTTGAAATTCTAAAAATAATTATTATTTCCGCATCCAAGTGCAGTTTGGAAGAGCAAATGTTGAAATAATTAAGAATGAGAGTATTAAAGTCAGTGGGAAACAGTGGGACAATAGTTGAAAGCCTTGACCTAAGCGACAGGCGGTTTTTTTGCTTCTACGGAACGAAGCCCACATTTTCTATGAAAGACAATCTAGTGGGTAGACGTTCTAAATCAAATGCGAATCTTCCTAAAGAAGGGCATCTATGGTTTTTTTTTGCTACCAACATAACATTGAAATTCTATAAAGGAATTATTGACATCTGGAGTTTGCAGTCGACCTAATGCCACTGTAAACAGACTCAGGTCGTCTGCCCTTTACACAGTCTTTGACGTGGTGTCATCTAGATATAATTTGTATACACACTAGCCGAGACCAACTGTTTAAATCCTCTCCGAATGGCTGAAACTTTTTCTGGAGAGGTTTAACTTGCAAACCCGCAAAATGGGGATTTGTATGAATACAGACCGACCAACGGACTTGTGTGCCCTTTGTCAAGAAATTCCATTTTACTTGTTGACCATTTGAAAGAAAAAAAGCTGAAAAGAATCCTCCACGAAACTATTACATCGAATGCAATAAAGTTTAGAGTAAGAGCAGTTAGACTTACGTAATATCCATGACAATAATCCTGTTCAAATGTGACAAATCCTTCGGAGTCGATTTCATTAAAAGTCCATTACTTCTGGTACAATGACCATTATTTGATGATAATCACATTATTAACGAGTTTTTTTTTTATATGTGAATATACCGGGTTGTCCACCTAGTGGTTTCTTTTTTAGGTATACAGGGTGGCTGCTTAATGTTGCTACGGTCCCTTTGCTGCAATATACATTCTACCGGGTCAAGTTTTTTGATGGGAAATCAATCATATTTGGCGAATAGTACAAAATAATCCATAATTTTTGTTAATTTGTATAAAAAAACTCGTAAATTATGTAGCCTTTTTTTGGTTGAAACTCATTGTGTACTCTGCGCATTTAAGGGTTAAGGCCAATAGAGAGATTTTCTTTACACTGCGCCGTGGTTTCAACAAGATAATGGCGTTGACTTGTCGTGTAGTCAGTGCTGTTAAGATGGCCCCCGTATAATAAACTCCGCATTTCGTTGGCCCCAAGGTCTCCAGACCTTACTGCGGCTAATTTACTTTGGTGGGAGAGATTACAAAACAAAACCAACCAATTTGGATGATTTGAAAGCGATGCTGAAACTCTCCAGGCTGTAAAGAAAAAAATTCTTGATGAACAAAACCAAAAATATGAAGTAAAAAATATTACCGACAAACGTCCATGACTCGAAACACCATCGAACCGTAGAAAAATCCGACTTACGGAGACTTAGAGTTATAGAATTACTTATAAAATTGTTTAAGGGAATTTGTCTCCTTAACTACCACTAGAAGTGCTTCGACTTATGGAAATTCCACTGTAGTTTGAGTACATACATTCACCAGCCATATCACAGTGGAACGAAAAGAAAAGCCTAGCAACTTATTTTCAATGTCCATGATGTTTAGACCAAACAGGGCGTTTATTGAACAGAAATTTGTGGCAAAATGAAGCACACACCGCAAAATGTTTGTGAGACTGGCCAGGGTCACCGTCGGATGCGCACCAACGAGAATGTGGCCGCCGTAGCCGAGAGAAACATTCACTTGCCATCGATCTCCACATTTAACGTTCCAAACTGATGTGAATTTTCCAGAAAGACCTCACGGTCTTCGCTTACAAGTTCAGAGCTGCTCTGAACCACTAAACCAAACCAACAATAGTTTACATTCCTGATTTTAACAACTCCTCCCGGCCAGATAATTTCAGAGATATTCTCCGATTGTTCCTGGGAATGTTGAAGGAAATACTAAAACCTCCTCTTCCAGATAATTTTGAGGGAAATTCAACGATTGTTCCTGGGGATGTTGAAGGAAATACTAATTCCTCCTTCTTCAGAGAAATTCTCCGATTGTTCCTGGAGATGTTGAAGGAAATACTTAAACCTCCGCCTCCAGATAACTTGAGAGAAACTCTCTTATTGTTCCTGGAGATGTTGAAGGAAATACTAAATCATCCTTCTCAAAATAATTTGAGCGAAATTCTCCGATTGTTCCTGGGGATGTTGAAGGAAATACTAAATCCTCCTCCTTCAGAGATATTTTCCGATTGTTTCTGGGGATGTTGAAGGAAAGACTAAATCCTCCTCTTCCAGATAATTTTAGGGAAATTTTCCGATTGTTTCTGGGGATGTTGAAGCAAATACTAAATCCTCCTCCAAAAAGGAACGTGTTCATATCCATGCGGCAACCCTTAAGAACTACCTTAATTTTCGTGGAGGCATTTCATTGCATTTGTATTTAATGAGTGTTCCAGTTTTTGGGCTTGTTTTGAGAACAGATATCCCGATTTCCTTAGTCTTCTCATGAAAGTTTGCGATTTCATCGTGTTGAACAAAATCTGTAAATGTAAAGAGTATTTATTACATAGGAATATACAAAACATTTAGAACAAGAGTGGCCTAACCAACAATTGGGCTTTTTGTTTAATGGAGACCTAGATATTTATTGACCTTTTTAGATTTTCTGTAGGTGTACTCTTAGGTTCTACCTAATCGGGCTGTCAAGGTCACTTAGGTTTCAAATTACTCGTAGTTGCTCAGTAAGGAAAGTGGTTTGGCTAAGCTATTCTTGTTCCAGCGGTTTTATTATCAAACATTCATATTTCATTTGTTCTTTTTACTCACCTCTTAACCCACCGTGTCAAAGATATTTCATCAAGAAAATCTGTATTTACGATCTGACAAAAAAAGAAAGAAAGAAAGAAAGAAAAAAATTACTTAAAAATTAAGCCAACTACAGGCTGTCAAGTTAAATTCCATCTTTAAATCATAACGTTTCTTCTTCGTCGGTGTCAGCCGTGCGTACCTCACCTCAAGAGTGCCAAAGTAATTAGCGCACAGCATCACACAGAGTTGGTCCACATCATAGTCCACTCGGCGGAGTCGTCCACACGGCTGTGGTTTAATTAAAATGAAATCAGTGGCAAAACGGGCGAAACCCAACAAACGACGCGCAGGCGCAGTTGCAGTTGCCAAGCCAATGTTCGCAAATGCTCCAAATCTAATGAAAAAGACACAAACACACGCAAAGAGAAATAAACCGAAATTAGTAACAGCCGTCAACTGAAATGTCAGTATAAAGAAGGATTAAAGCGCGTTTGGCTTTACAAAGATTTGGCTAAAATTAGTAACATTTGATCTGTCCAACTGCATCTACATCTTCGTCTTCGTGTCTCTAGATCTCCCTGCCACCGCTCTTTCTTTCTCTTGCTGTGGCCTTATGGAGCTCTCTTTATCGTGTAAAACTGCGTTAGTAGATCATGATTGGATGTCTGTAGCGCTCTATGGTTGTTGTTTTTTTTTGTATAGATGCACTTGTTAGTTTCTGGTCATTTGTCTGTCCGTCGATGTTAGCCTCTAGGATGCATGTTCACATGTTTGTATGTTTGTTGGCTGATCATCTTGGCCAGGTTTGTGCGTCTTTTTGTTTGCTACACTCGAATGTTGTATGTGGCGATTAAAATTGGCATTTTGACAGACGTGTAATTAGTGCAGCTGCCTTTCTTAAGATACATACGTTTTTTTCTTCTTCTCTCTAGCTGCTTCTGCTGCAGCTACGCTCGTCTGTGGCCAAAGAATTAATACAGTTTTTTTCTGGTCAGTATTTGATTAACATTTGACATGAAATGGATTTGTCTTAAGTTGTTGTGTGTGTGTGCCAGAGAAGAAAACGAGACATTTATAAGTGGAAAAACTTGTGCTATTAGACAAAATTTGTTACGGAAAATTATGGATGAAAATGAATGGAGATTTCTTGTTATTGTGGGAAAAACTGTATCAATGTATCGAGAAAAGTGTCTTTGAAAACAGCAAAAAAAACAAAAATTTCCCATAAAAAAATTGCGAAAAATCACTTGAATAAGTGGAGCGGTTTTCAGAGGTGCCTGAAAACGTAAGAAATTAAACTATAATTTTTTTGTATGGGGAAAATCCTTTAAGGGCTGTCCAAACACAAGATTACTCTTTTTAAATATTGTTATTATTTATGGAACACGATTGTATTTATGTGGCTGCCTCGGCTGTCTTCGCAGTAGCGCATCCTCTGAAACAAACGACCTTGTTTGGCGGTTTCCGGAAACGTTGAAAATGCTGTAGTAGATTCCATCGAATCGATTATGAGATCATCATAATAAGGAGACATTTAGAATGAATGTTTGTTATGAAAACATTTTTTTTCGGAAGCTTTGGGCAAAACAAATGATCTCCAGAAATCACATTTAAGACAACTCAACCGTTCTTTTGGGAAACGTTGAAAAATTCAAGGAAAAAATCAGTAACAAAATTTGATAAGCAAAACATTTTCAGTTTAAATCGAAAAAAAAAATGTGGGCTCTAAGTCGGTTAAGAAAATTCAACCAAATGAAAATAAGTGACTATTTCCAGCCAAGCTCATTAATATTGAATTTAAATTGTACAGTGTACTCTCTCATAAGCGGACACCTAAGAGACTGAGAATTTTGTCCGCATATGAGAGGTGTCCGCTTATAAGAGAAGTACACAAGGATTCAATTATCCAAAGTCCGTTTTATTGAAAATTCCACGTAAGTGAAACCAATTTCTTGATTTTTTTTAATTTTCGCTTAATCGAATTTGACTGTATTTGGTATTATTATTTTTCGATTTTAGAGGGGAATTTTTTTATTATTGTTAAAATTTAATTCGTAATTCTTTTAAAAAAAAAATTTAATTAAAAAAAGGTTTAATTTGATAAAAAAAATTTTTGATATTTTTTGAAAAAAAAAAAAACAATTTAATTTTCTAAATTTTAAATTAAATTTTTTCAAATTAACGTAATTTTTTTAAAAAAAAAAATATTTTTTTTTTGATTTTTTTTTTTCAAAAAAATTATATTTTAATTCATTTAAAAAAACTATAACTTTTTTAAAAAAAAAAAATAGAAAATTAAAATGTTTTTTTTTCAAAAAATTTAGTTTTTAAAGAAAAAAAATTTTCTTAAAAAATTTTAATTTACTATTTTTTTTTAAAAAAAAAGTTATTCATAAAAAAAAGTTTAATTTTATACAAAAATTTTTTGATGTTTTTTTCAAATTTATTTTACAAAATTTGTTTTTTCTTTATAAAAAATTGGAATATTTCTTTAAAAAAAAAATTTTTTCTTTAAAAAAATGTTTAAAAAAAAAATTTAATTCATAAGAAAAGTTTAATTTTATTAAAAAAAATTTTGATATTTTTTTTCCAAATTTTTTTTAAAAAAAAAATTTTTTTTCTTTAAAAATTAAATTTTTTGAAAAAAAAATATTAATTTACTAATTTTTTAAAAAAAAAATTTTAGTTTTTTTAAATTAAAAAAAATTTAATTTTTTAAAGAAAAAAAAAATATATTTTTTTTGATTTTTTTTTCAAAGAAATTATATTTTAATTCATTTAAAAAAACTAAAATTTTATTTTTTAAAAAAATTAGAAAATTAAAATGTTTTTTTTTTCAAAAAATTTGGAAAAAGTATCAAAAAATTTTCAAAAATTCAAAATTTTTCTTAAAAAATTTTAATTTACTAATTTTTTTTAAAAAAAAATGTAATTCATAAGATAAGTTTAATTTTATTAAAAAACATTTTGATATTTTTTTTTCCAAATTTTTTGAAAAAAAAAAATTTTTTCTTTAAAAATTAAATTTTTTGAAAAAAAAACATTAATTTACTATTTTGTTTAAAAAAAAAAATTTGGTTTTTTTAAAGGAATAAAAACTTAATTTTTTTGAAAAACAAATTTTAATTTTTTTTGAAAAAAAAATTTAATTTACTTTAAAAAAATTGAATTTTTTTAAAAAGAAATTAATTTTTTTAAATTATTTAAAATTAAAAAAAACTTTTCTTTAAAAATTAAATTTTTTGGAAAACAAATTTTAATTTTCTAATCATTTATTTAATCTAATCATTTTATTTAAAAAAAAAAATTAGTTTTTAAAAAACAAAATGTTGATTATAACCGAACACTTTTTTCAGTATCATTCCGTTTCAGTCCTTTTGTGTACTTCTCTCATAGGTGTCCGCTTATGAGAGAGTACAATGTACACATTTTGGTTTTTCTCAGAATTTGGTTTTTTCACATCCATAAATATGAAATATGATTTAGATTTTTCATTGCCTTTGGATAATTTTAATGAGCTAGTCTGTAAGGATTGTAATTCTTCGCGTCTCTCCTCTCTTACCTTGATCCTCTCTCTCTCCTCGTCTTGACCATCACTCTCCTCTCACCGGTCAATGGACGTTTTCGCGGCACATACAAAAACAATTTCCCCAGATGTTCAATGACAAAATGATCTGCGTCATTCACATTAATGTCCTTCGTCAACAGCTGATCGTATGGAGCAATTACAACACGTCGACCATAACAGTCAAATCCACCCCCCCCCCCCCCCCACACACACAGGACTTCTCATGACAAGCCGTAGATAAATTGTTAACAAGCTTTGTGACAGTACTTGCTTGTTCTCCAAGGATTTCACGCTCCATGATTTTAACGTTAACGTTATGGCCATTTGGCCGTCTCCTTCACAGTCAAAAGAGAAACTTTTAGCTATTTAATTGCTACAACAACACAAAAAACAACAAACGAAAGAAAGAAAAAGAAATGCCTGGTCAAAACGAAAATAGTACCGCTATTATAATTTACACACAGCCATATTTGCCATAATGCCAAACACCTCGGAGGGAAACAATGTTAAGCCATTTTAGTCATTCGGTCAACACCACCGATCGATCACAGCCATAAGCGGGAGCTGGTGGGGGTGGGGGGATGGGGTTTTTTGGTCATGTCGGTGTGGAGAAAAGCCACCAGCAGATAGAGATCTTTTTGTAATGGTTTTATCTGATTTACGCACTTCTTCGTCGCACTGCACACGCAGATGTGTACAATGTGAGTTAATTAATACATCTCTTTTGGCGGGAAGCTTCTTTGGCTGGCAATCTGGCCGCCTCGTATCGTATCGATCAATAAAATTATCTAAAATGGCCAAATGGAGAATCTTTACAAGCCTAAAAGTGTTGGTGGTTATGGTCGCCACAGACACACTTTTGCCCGCAACATGGGACAACAGAAAAGTGTTTTTTTCTTTTAATTTTAGCAAAGAGGTAACGCTTTTATCGTTGCCATTGCAGCCAGTGATTTCTAGCTGTCTGTAAACGTTCGTTCATTCGCTCGTCCGTCCAGACGTACATATATGTACGTGTGTGTCCCTGGGTGTCCGTCCATACGCCTGCCGCTTGTTTTCTGCTATTGTGTAAAATTGGTTCGTGCTTTTTGCCACTTTTCCCTGGCTGGAAAATAGGCAACAACAATTGTCGGCCGTTGGCCGCTGGAATGGCAGCAGAAAATCAGCACTTTAAAGTGTTGCCGTCTGCATAAATTTATGTAATCGTTTGTTACCATTTTCAGTTTTTGCTCGACATTTTCAGTTAATACGCGCGTGTGCTTTTTGATGTTTTGCCCGCTGCTGCCGTTGCCTGCGTTCGATTCGATTTGGTTTGAACGGTTCGGTTCGGTTCGGTTTAGTTTGGCTTGGCTTGGCTTGTTGTTACTCTGGAGTATTGTTTGTTAATATGTTTATACTTTTATGGCTGTTATGTTGCGGTATTACTGTTGTCTTGTTGTCGTTTTCATTGGGGCCGCTTTTGTTCTCGTTGCTGTATGTTGCGCCCGGTAAGGCAGGCATAAAGTTGAATACAAAAAACACATAGTAGAATTGTCTTTGGAATAATGTATTTGAAATTATAATTAAAACAACAAGTAAAATGACTTTAACACCTTTGCAGTGTTTCGTCGTCATCATCAGCAGCAGCAGCATCATCGCCAATGAAGTGTTTCCGAAAAGGAGGACAAACACGCAGTCGCACAACATGAGAGGTTTTTGTTTATTTCTTATATAAGGTCATCATCGTTGTCATTCGAAAATGGAGTGGCTGCCACGAAAGTGTTGAAGGTGTCTACGAAAGGACTGGATTTTAGAAATAGTTTCCACAGATCAAAGTACGTGCGATTTTAAAAACGACCATTGGTTTTATGAGTTATTGCTCAACTTTCGTAGTTTATACTTTTTGGAAGGTGACTTCACGTTATCGCACAAAATATAAACGCAATCCTGTGCTTTCCGTTCGACAGTTCAGCTGTTATCGGAATGTGTTTTCTTGTTGTTCACTTGTTCATAATTTCATAATTTTAATAAACTTCAAAATATTAAACAAATGCTTCTGCTACCGATTACAATTCAGCATGAGGTGAATGCCCATTAACACCAAAGGAATATCGCCAATGTGGACAATACATGTATCGCTTCACTTCTGCTCTTTGACTTCAACACCGAACCCTCCTGCGATTTAGCTGGTAAAATAAGCCAGTGTAAAACTTCACAGTTCTTCAACAAAGGAACATCGTGGACGATACATTTATTTCGCATTTCGAGAATTCGCTGTGTGGTGGGAAGTTTAGTCATACATAACCCCACTTCGAACTCACAGTGTTACACACATTCTGTCCTATGAACCAAATTTACTTTTTCGGAAAGGGGATAACAAATAAAAATACACATGTATCGGCGATTTTCATGTACACGTCAGAATTTATTTTTTTTAAGTTTGATTTTTTAACCATTTTTCAGTGATCCAATCGAGCTGATTTTTGGCAGGCAGACTCGTGGAAATGTCTGTATCACGTCAAATTTTTTAAAAAATAGATTTTTATCAATTCTCAGATTTTCCCCAATTTTTATTATTTTTGAAAAAAAAAATATTTTTTTTCACTTTTCTTAGCATAACTTGAAGAGACTCCAAATTTTTAAACTACTTAAGCGTTACGAAAAAAAAATGTTTTTTTGAACTGAAACCTTAAAAAAACGATAACCATTTAAAAAAAAAAAAAATTAGGAAAACCGGAGAATTTATACATTTTATATCTAAAATCTAATTATAATTATGGGCATTTCCAGGATCGCGAACGGGACACTTGAACGGCTTAAAGTTAAAAAAAAAATTATTAAAAAATATTTTTTTTTAAGCTCTTTATAAAAGATTAATTGCATTTCAGTAGTACTATTTGTGAGTGCAAAAAGCAAATTCCATAAATTCAACGTTCTCAAAATAGTTAAGATAAACATGAGATTGCGAACGGGACAAAAAATGGAAGTCATTTTTGCCAGTATGGGGAAAAATGTAAAAATCAGCGAATTTTGTCGCATTATAGGGACTACGATTTTTTTTTAACTAAATGGGAATACTAAATCTTTGTTATAAAGTTTGTTTGCTTTAAAATAACTTCAATTCTTAGTTTTTAAAAAATATTTGTAACTTCCAAAACTTGTTTTATTTATTATTATTTATAAAAAAATTTAAAAAAATATATATACATATATATATATACAAATATATATTATATATATTAAATGTTTTTTTTTTACTTAACCAAGAACGAAACTTAATGAAATTCTTTTAATTTTTATAAAATTTGAAAAATAAAAAAAAAATTTCTGAAACTTACATTTTTTTCTTATATTTCTCCCGCAAGTGAAAAGAAACCTATATACCGAATGAAAGGTAATTTAAAGACCTTTCTAACGCATTTTTCATCTTGAAAAAATTTTGAAAACTTTTAAATTATTGAGGTTTGAAATCTATAAAAACATAATTTTGTACTTTTAAGACTATCAAAGTGGTCCTTAATATAATAATTTTTCACATCAATCATTTTTTTGTCGTGGGATCGGATCATTAAGAAGAGAATTGTTTAGTTTTATGAAGAAAAAGCACCAGCAAAAATTAATATTAAAAATTTTTCTCCATAACCTCATTTTTTTGATAAAAATCGATTTCAGCGAAACCGTACCCATCTTCAAAAAATCCAAAAAAAATTTCAAAATTCTCTTAAATCACAAACTTCAATATTCCGCTTCAAGAGTTGGAAAAATCAGAAAAAACGTATTTTGTGAAACGCCCTAATATACATATTTCAAGAAATTAAATATAATAAAATATAAACATAATTATGAATTTTTTTTTTTTTAAGAAATTTAAAAAAAAATAAAAAACCAACATTTCTCAACTACAACTAAAAATTTTAGAAATTTTGTTTAAAAAATAATAATAATTCCGGTTATATTTGGTAAATTATTCCATTTGTCTGTCATAAAAGGAGTCTCATTAATTTGACCTTCATCGACGTATAGAATTTTATAATAATTTTATAAAAATGTAAATATATTTTAATGTTAATATATTAATAAGATTTCAGCAATTCTCTAATTTCAATTTTAAAAAGAAATATTTTCTTCCGATTTTTAATATTTTGGTCGCGGTGGACCATTCTCTGGAAATGTCCATTGGCCATTTCCTAACTACCCATAAACATTTCAGAAAGATATAAAAACATTTTTGTACTTTAAAATTAGCGAACGGATTATAAATAACCTCTAAATGGACAACAACCTTATTAATTGCAACTCTTCGAAGACCAAGACTACTCGCATGCGATTAGACATTCTCCTTGTCTTATTAATAACATGCTTTCTTGTATTGCCTTTTTTTTAAACATATTTTGGCGCCATCTTCTACCATCTTTAATTAAAGTCTATAAAATCACAGTGTGAAATTCCACAGAAGTTCCGAAGTTACTAACCCGAAATTTCAATTTAAGAATAGCAAATGAATTTGCCGGCACCTAGCACCTCCACATCGCTAGAATATTATTTATGCACACACACAGACACACACTTAAAAAAAAACAGTTCGATAACCAACGAACGAGCGAACGAGAGTGCAACAAAAATAGGGTGTTAACGAAAGACAGAAGAAAACAAAAAACACCATATATTAGACATAATAAAGACACACCTTAAAAAACGGAACAAGAGGAGGGGGGGAGAAAAGTGCTTAGCCACAACAATGTTTTGCTCAAGAGACAGCCAGCCAGCCAGGCAAAAGCAACTAAAAAAAAACCACACAGACAGACAACATTTGGAAGTACTATAAACATACAACTTATTTGCAACTTACCACCTGATACAGATACACCGGCAAAGTGGTGCCGAACAACATCACCGCACCGCACCATCACCAGCAAGAAAACACCAACAAACACTTCAGTGTAGTTGTGTTGTGCAGATAAACAGCAGAATGTTGCTGTTGCTAGTGTTTGGTGTTGCTTATATGCATAACATGAGAATAAAGTAAATGCTCGGCTTGTTGCTTGTTTAACGTAAATTGCTGCCAACAATATCAATATTTATTCAAACGATAACACCTTCTGATTTACAACACCATTGCCTTTTTTTTCGTTGCTCGTGGTTATGGCGGCCACAAACAATCTGTATGCAATCGATATTTTGTTGTACGAGCCACTCGTTGGTGTTGTTGGTTCCTGTGTGTGTGAGTGTGTTGGCCGCATGTTGCGGGTAGTATGAGTTTATTAAACAAGCAACAATTGCTGCCAACTTGTAAGCAACTAACAAAATGAACGTAGCAAAAAAAAGAAAACTTTCAAAGAACAAGCGAACATGAAAGTTCTCTGGCCACTGTAACATGTTCGGCTAAAGCCAGCGATCCCAGTAGTCTGAGCATGAGAGTTTTTACAAGACTAACACCAACATCCACCATCACCTAGATAGATATTCTATTAAGAGCTCAACACATCTTCGACATTGTGCTACTGCAAAAATTTGCCATGTTGCCGTTCAGTCACACACCAAAAAAAACAAAAAAAAAAACACACCAGCTACATAACAAGAACATATTATTTTTTTACATACTTCGATTTGTGAAAATTACTATCATGCTAAATGTGGTTGGTAGGACGTTCGCAGCATACAATGTGAGTGTGCTGTGGTACGATGGCATAGCCATTTTCTTAGTTAACGCCTTTAAAGCCGCTTCTAAGTGCAGACTTGCTATTAAAAAGTCATCATTATTGGCCATAGAATAGTGGCATATTAAATTTCAATTCTCCTCTGATCTTAGTACATATCGTTATCGGAAGATGTATGAAGAGTTAATACACGGCAAGTGGAACGACAACGAAAGCCAAATGCCCTTCATTGGCTACAGGGAGAGAAGGGCAACATATCGAGTCCTAACCGCCAACAATTCTACAGGAGAGGGTTTTTAAAGGCATGTGATGCTTACGATATAATTGAATTTGCTATATCTTTGCAGATATAATGTTAATTTCAATATTAATATTTTGGGTGGACAATTTTCTAGTTTCGACCAAAAAAAAACGTCTTTTTCGCGGTAAGGTCTCCATATGTTCCGTGGCGGCCGATTGAATCTATGCTAAGAGTCGGCTGGGAACTTATTGCACATGTTCTACTAAAAAGGCACACTTCAAAGTTGGTCGTTGTTCAAGCGGTTCATCACACACAGATATCTATCAACGTTTTGTCTACATGTTAATGTGTGTGGTATGTGGTCGATATGGTTGTCCGTCAAATTAACCTCCACCCGACGATATTTTTCATTACCAAATTAGTTCAATGTGAGTGAACTAATTTGGTAATGGCGCCTCCCACTAAAATACAGAGATCGAGGTAAAGAACATAGCCGGCTCTGGGTTATGATATGTCAGCTGAATCGGTTGACACTTTTAAAAGGTTAAAAACAAACAAATTTTGTCGGTGGATATTAGTATTTATGGCGAGGGACCGAAATAATGGCAATATTTTCGGAATCTCAAAAAAACACAATGAAAAGCGGACTCTGCAGTGATAACACCCGCTACGTAGTATAAATCCTGCTGTAGTAACAGGCCTTCGCTCGATGTCATAGATTTTGAACTCAGAGTCCAATGCTGTCTAGGATTAAGAAATCCTCACGACGTAAGGACTTCCTACTCTGAACAAATTGAATATGTCTATGTAATGTGGACGGCTGTGGTGTGGGTAGGTAGCGGGTTTGGAACCTGGTAAGCCCCATCAAACATTGTTCAGTGGTTGTTTCCACTGTACATGAACCTTTACGAGCAAGAATTCCTCTGAAAAAAAAAACAAATCAGCTCACTGATCGAGAGAAGTTCATTCATGGAATGTTGAGGGAACTACTGAGGGAAGTGGCGGGACTATTGTACTGAGTCCATGTCGCATTTTCATGACAGCTGCCCTAAATTCAAAGCATTAAAAATTTGTTCTAATTCTGTGATGGTTTTCAATGTGTGGTTTTGATATGAAACTCACATGACCTTTACGACTAAGAACTTCTCTACAAAGAAACAAATCAGCTCACTGATTCGAGAGAAGTTCCATCTGTACATTCATGGAATGTTAAGGGAAATACGGACGGAAGTGGCGGGACTATTGTATTGCTGTACTGAGTCCATGTCGCATTTTCATGGCATCTGCCCTAAATTCAGAGCATTACAAATTTTTTCTAATTCTGTGGTGGTTTTCAATGTATGGTTTTGATACGAAACTTACCCGTGCAAATACTCTGATTGTTCAGGAAAGTTTTAGATATCTTCGTCCTTCTTAATTACATCATTTTCCACAACACTTTTTATTGAATTTGTTCTCGTTCTTTATTTTATTATAATTAAAACAAGCAAACATTTTGCTGAAAAACACAATTGCCGCAAAAATTATGAAAAAAAGCTCACAACACATGTCTTCTTCTTCCGCCTGAGGTCGACCAGTGTCATCGAAATGACAGCCTACTATCGATGAGCGATTGTTCGAAAACGGCGACACAGTCACCGTGAATGAAAAATCACTGGTAACCGTGGTGATCGAATATGTCAAAGAACGGTTACTTGCAAAGTCGTTCTTTTATGTTTTTTACAACTCTGCAAAAGACCATACAGAGAGCAGACATCCCAAGTTGTTTTTTGACACATTAGTTCGTCTACACACTCTAGATGTCAGTAATTGGCATGGCAATATTTGAAAGGTTTTCATAGCAAATAATGTAATAATGATCGAATATGTCAAAGAACGGTTCGTTCTTTTATGTTTTTTGCATCTCTGTTATTTTTACATTTCTCTGTTGTGGGCATAATACAGAGGTAGTTTCGGTGAGATGTAGTTTAACTGAAGTTAAACTTGAAATAAATTGTTTTCATTAAAGTTTAATCGTCCAATATTGTGCGTTTAATAGCCATATGATTGTTAAATCTCTAAACGAAAGAAGAAGAAGAATCACAATTATTTTGGTTCACCAAATAAAATAAATAACATAAATAATGCTGCTGTGGAATTTTGTTGGTGCTGGAATTGATTTCCGTCTACCACCAGTTCCATACATTTGTCTTTTGCCCTTGCCAAAGTTCTAAAAATCTTGTGTACCCAAAATCCACCACAAAAGTCTCATTTTGTTTTAATTATTCACCAGAAACATATGTTTTCGGATAAAAGTGTGAGTGTTGTCACATGAACAGCCGAAAATGTGGATGATTTTCACTGACTGTCTCAAAAATGTATTTGAAGTTTAAACTCAGTTTTATTGGAAAGCTGAGTTTTTCGTATTTGAAGTTTAAACTCAGTTTTATTGGAAACTGAGTTTTACATAATCGTTGGTTAACTATGATCTCATTTATTGGCCCTCATTCACCCACGAAAACTGCATTGCAGCTAGCCTTTTCTGAGCTGACGTCGTAAACATTATCGATAACTCAATAATGCTTAACAAATCATACCGTGTGAACACCTACATGCGTTCAGCTGGTAGAACAAAACAAAACACACACACACACAATTTCGTTAGTCTCACCGTGAATGCCAAAACTAATAAGAAGAACACAAAGTTTGGCTCATTTTTCATAAATTTTTGGAAGTGAATAACACAAAAGAAAGATAAAATTCACCACCAGGCAAAGTGAAAATTAAATGGAGCAGAACAGGACACAGACGGATCTTCCTGATGTCAGGTCAGAGTAAGTTTTTGTTCCCCTTTCAAAATATTCCAAAGTCAAAGTGTGGAAATTAAATTGGAACTGTGCCCCTCCTCCAACATTCGAATTATTTATTTTCCAGCTTTACAGACAAGAGACAACAACCACCGTCCACATTTAATCCAAAGAGAGGCTGACATTTGAGGATCATTGTAAGATTGACAGACGATCAATAACGTATTCATGAATATGTAAGTATTTCTGATCACGATTTTGGATTTGCCAATATAACAAAATTTATTTAGGTACTTGGACAACAAGGAATTTACTATTAGTTCGTCTATTAAATCAGAATCGCTTTTACATTTCCCTTAACATTCCATGAGGGACAGACGCCGAACTTCTCTCAAATCAGTGAGCTGGGCACGATATAATTTGTACGATCTGACCGGGACTTACTGTTTAAAGCCGGGTCCTCTAGAGAAGTTGATACAGCCGCTAAAAATTGTTCGGTCTTACCGGGTTTCAAACCTGGGTTTAATGTGTGATAGTGGCACACATTATCTACCACACCGCGACCGTTCATTATCCATCAATTCTAATCAGACTAAGGACGACCCAATTTAACTTGGTTAATACTTAATTTTTATTCCTCATTGCAGCGTTGCATAGCCTCCGTCGACATTGAGGCAACCCCCCTCATTGCAGTAGCGGAAACTATAACAAAACCAAAATCTGTAACATGTTACTTTCTGTCGAACATTAGCATAAATTTGTGTTAGTTTTTATGTATTTTATGCTGCTGACTGCCCAGTCTGCTTGAATCAAGCCAACAGACAAAGACTGGCACTAATCGCCAATCGACGCACACCACAGTTGTGCTGGCTGGATGCAGGCAGGATGACGTCGTCCCGGCACTGAACTGATTACTTGCAACTTCTTGCACACGGGCAATGTCTTAATTCTGCACTACATATGACGGAGACTTTTGGGTTGTTAAAATTATAGTTTGTTACAAATCGTATATTTATATACGATTTGTTGTTTGCTAATGTTGCCGGGGTGATGGCGGTGCTGCGGCCGCTGCTGTTGTTGGCATGTTGCCTGGTTGTGGGAACTAGCTGGTGTTAAACATAATTTTCACACACACACACATACCCATACATGGAGCTGTAAGATGATTTTACAGTAGTTATGTTGCATTTGTTCGCCGAATGTCCGCACTTAGTAGCGATTGCTGTTAAGTGAATGTGTAGCATGCATTTCGGAATTGGGTCTGTGGTCTGGCCACAGCAACAGCAGCCGCAACATCTTGTTGTTTTAATATTTATTGAGTTGTTATTAGTTCAGATTTTGTTTCTTTGCTGGTTTTATGGTTGGTTTTTTTTTCAGTTGTTTTGTTTTCTATCTGTAGAGAGCGTGAGCCATAAGATGTGTTGCCGATAAATGTTAATGTTACTGTGGCGAAGTGATCTTAATAAAATTTGATTTTTTATTGAATGTATAATGCTGCCTATGAGATAATGCTGGCATAACGATAACAAACAGAGTGTGCTCTTATTTCAGATAAGATATCGGACTGATGCAGCCACTTCAACGCGAGTGCCCATAAAGAGTTCGTCCCAACAAATTTGGAATAAAAAAATATGTCGGCAATATTTTCTGAATTTATGTATACAATGTACGAAGGGGATGTCGATGAAATACGACAGCTTCCAACTTTTATATCCTGCAAGAAAGTAAGAAACGTGGGAGCCAAGAGCCCCAAAAGGTTGCTGTAAGACAGCGATATACAGAAAACAACTGAGGAATGATGGACGCAAGAGCTCACGATTATTGTCCCAAAAGGTTGCTGTAAGTAGACAACGATAGACAGGAAAAAGCTGAGGTATGATGGACCCAAGAAAAAAACCTGAGGATGGACCCGAGAGCTCATTTTATTGCCCCAAAAGGATGCGGTAAATAAAAGTAAAATACTGGGAAATGATGGACCCAAGAGCTCATTTTATTGCCCCAAAACGTTGCTGTAAATAGGAGAAAAATGCTGGCCTTGCTGTAAATTGGTGAAGGTAGAGAATTTTTTTACTTCAATATTCCAGGAAGAAACCCACGGCGAACTACTCTTCGAGAGGCAACTCTAGACATCTATTGGAAATCTATTGGAGTGCTTTTTCTTTTTGGAATCACAAAGCCCGTTCAGTGAATCTTCCCTTTTGTAACGAAAAATGAATGCGTTGATTTATCGGCATTAACTTCAATTACGCACAGCCAACCTTTTTCTTATAAGAATAGGTAGAGTGTAGGACTTTCACAGGGAAACTCAGGATTGTATTCTGGTACGAATATTTACATATTATTTTATATATATATTAACGTCAATTTTCCACCTTTTAGATACTGTCAACCTTACGAGTAAGAATAATTTGTAAGCCATGGAAAAAATCTTCATAAAAAGTAGTTTGGCAACCAATTCGCCATTGGTATGGGAGAAACCGCAGGGGTGTGGCCAAAAGACCATAAAAAAACAATCGCACTAAACTAAATACAGATAAACCTGAGTAATCAATTATCAGCCTGATTCTGAATAATCCCGGGAAATAATAATTTCCGGGGAATTTACATTTTTCAGAGAATAAAATCCTCCTATTCTAAACCGACTGGGAAACAAACAAATCATCTGAATCGGAATTGTGTGTCCCTTATTATTATTCTCTCGGTTCGTTTAGAATAGGAAAAAAAGTAAATTCCTCCCCGGGAGTATTCAGAATCGGGCTCTATATAATTTTCTTTAAAAAACAGAACAACACTGTGGTAAATTGAATCGACTAGAACTCGACATTTACCCTCGATTGTTTAAGAAAAGGCCTTTCAGCCTTTTCTTTTAGGTTTATTTAAATTTTAACTGGAAATATAGTTATAAGTGCAATATCTATGATGTTAGGAATACGTGATATAAGCACCTTCGCTGGGACATATGATCCCAGTAGGGGCGAAAGTATTAAGTGTGTATACTCTACACCAGTCTATGGTTACTGATGTTTGTGTGCTGATGTTTGCAACAGCTCAACGTATGCGAGTTAGATCCATGCGAAAAATGTAAACAGAATGGATATAGACCCCATGTCATTTCTATTGAATGCAAAACGACTCAGAAATTTTGTTCGTAGTTTGATCTAGTCCGATTTGTCCTAAAAATATAATGAAAAATTTAATCAGATTTCATGAAAGTTTAATAAAATATTTATACTTGTTTAGTTTTATAGCGGACATGTTTAGCAAGCTTTTGAAGGACATGTTGACCCGTCGGGCCTATAGGTTTACAGACATAGCTCATCGGTCTGGTCTATCGGTTTTTAAAAACAATGTGCACCTTTTACTTTACTAACTGTCGGTTGAGGGCATTAGGCTTTGTTGCCTGGCACATAATCCACCACCACCATTGTCCTACTATGAGGTCATCTGTTAGAATGTCTTAAGACTTTTGTTTCCTAATATAAACCTAATATAAATATAAACTGTTTATCTTTAGACTTTTATTTTCACACCGTTTTCCTTTAGTTCTTGCTTGCTGGCAATTAATTCCATTTTGCTAATTCCATTAGGAAAGATAGACAATTCAGAATGTGCTTCTCTAGCTGCTTTTCAGGACTTTAGAGTATGCCTACTATGCCATAGGTATTTAGACATGGCTGCTGTTGTTTTCTTTTCTTTTAATTTCATTTTTTTCTCTCTTGTTCCAGAAAAGTTATTGTAGCAGAAAAAAAACAAACGCGCTACAAAGAAACTTAACGTGGTTTAATCTTCTTGTTAACGTTTAATGTTATACCGACATTTATGACATTCACTTTGTTGTATTATTGTTAACACGACAGACGGAAAGACACGGAGCCCGACAGACACACACACACTCATGGCAGACCGACCGACTTACCAAGGGGACAATCTCCAAAAGTGCAAACGGACAGCAAGCAAACGCACAAACAAACAAAAAAGTGAGATGTCCAGCTCAGACATACACCTGAGATGTCTACTTGTGTGTCGGTCTGAATGTTGTTTTCGCATATAAAGTTATTGTAGCTGCGGTGCTGAACATGGATGGGGCCAAGGTATGCATGTACAGGTATGTATGTATGTATGGATCATATTACAATGTGTCATAATGACTAAATTATGTATGAAAATATTTTAAGGTTAAATTGACACTAATTGCTCATGTACGTATGATCTCCGGGGGCAGCCGCAACAACAGCAGCCGATGCCCAGTATTATCAAGAAAACCGCATTTGTCGAAGATTAATGGATCATTTAATGCCGTTTGCGGGCCGACGTCTATTTACAGTCTCATAAGCTTTTGAAAATTGTCCATAGGATTTCACTTGTTGCTGTGTTTTTTTGTGACTTGACTGCCTGCAAATCATGCGATCTCTGTTACGTTTTATGTTAAACCACATATGGCAAATCCATACATTATGGAATTATCAATAAATAATGCGTCGTTGTCGGCCATTGGTCGACGGGGGGGTGGGGTAGACCTTGTAGAAGAATATGTGTTTATATAAGGCACCGTTGTGGCCGAGGACCTTTTATGTAAAAGAAATACGTTATAACAAATATGGTCATTTCATCGCTAAAGCAGAAGATAGAGGATCATTTTATTTATAACAGCAAAGACAAATAATAAGTAAAAGAAAATAAAACGAATACAGATGGACTTATAGCAGAGGGTTATGTGCCAATAAACAGTCTAGTTTCAAATCCAATAAACACCTTGAAAGGTTTCCCACCACAAAACATTTCATGGACAATTGTCTACCGCATAAACACGAATGACTCATCTACATTTGTACAAAATCTTTAAATCTAAATTTCATTTATCTGTATTAAACCTTTTTGTCCCTGCCTTGGCCGTATGCCATACACTCGCAAGCCTTTTCCGGTATTTACTGTCACACACATCCAATGCCATGGACCAGTACAATTCATTATGCCCTAATAAAGTTGACATTCAGCCACGTGATGTCTGCGTAAATATGGCATTTCCCAAATGTACTCGTATATAGACCGTATTAACTAAAACCGACAACTAAAATACAATAAATGTTAGCAAGATTGAAAGAAAGCGATAGACCAAATAGCACAACAACTCTAATAGTAAGATAGAATAATAGCACAGGCTAAACCAAATTTAGAGCATTATATTTTCACCAAAAAGGGTATATTGTGATATTACTGTGGTGTTTCTTTCGGTTTATTTTAATGGCGCAACAAAGGTTTTGGCTATAGGCGATTTTGACAGCCATGAGAGCGAAAATAAATTGTAACTTTAATAGAAGAGGTTTGGTTGTTATTGGGTGTAGGCATTTGCGCTGGCCTTCAGGTTCACTGAATAGTTCAAAAGTCTAGCTTTAATTTGATACCAAACTCGTTACGATACCTTTGCTGGAAAATTGAACAAATAGTTTCAAGGCACTTTCGAATGTCTAGGTTTGAGAAAACCAATTTTCTAAACCCAATTTCTGTCAAACTATTTATTCAATCAAAAAAATAAAAACACCGTCTTGATCAGATTAAGTCAGCTATAAATGAGCAAAATTTCAGCCAGATCTTTTTTTTTTTAAAAAATCTAAAATTTGGATGTTTACAGATAAATGGTAAGAAAAATAAAGTTTGAGAGAGCACCATCAGATAGACAATAAATCATGTGCACATGATCGTAGCAGACAACCCTCAGTGGGCCAATAATGGTCCTAAAGTCCAGATTTAAATTGATACTACACTCGTTTAGATTCCTTAAGCCGTGGCAGACACATTGACCAAACAGTTTCAAAGAACTTTCGAATCTTTAATTTGGAGAAAACCCCTTTTCTCCCAAACTATTGGATACACAACAATTCCTGTGAACATGATCGTAGCCTACAAGTCTCAGAGGGTTAATAATAGTCCCACAGTCTAGCTTGAATTTGATATAACTCTCGTTTCGTTACCTTAAGCCGTTGCAGACAAATTGGGTAAACATTGTCAAGGAACTTTCAAATCTCCAATTTTGAGAAGACCCATTTTCGTTCCAAATTCTTGGGGCAATAAATCCTGTGCAAAATGATAATATCCTAAAACTCTTAGTGGGTTAATGCTAGTACTAAAGTCTAGCTTTAATTTGGTACCGGGCTCGTTTCGATACCTTAGACCGTTGCTGAAAAATTGGACAAACAGTTTCCATGGATTTTTGAATATCTAATTTTGAGAAATCCAATTTTCTGCACCTAATTTCTCCTAAACTAGTTGTTTTTAATATTAAAAATGAAAACATCGTTTCGTTCAGATTAAAGTCCTCTGTGAATAAGCAAAATTTCAGCGAAATCTATTTTTTTTTATGTTTTTATCTTCTCAGATATACTTGGTGACATGACATAATCCCCATTTTCATTATGGGGGGCAACGAAATCGGTCTTAATCCACATTTTCGATAAGAGGATTATGATCGACAGATCTGCGATCAGAATACCCACGAATGATAGAAAGAAAGATTACGCAATGCGCATGATTACGTAGTTTGTGCCTTGTAAGGGTTGCCAACTCTATTTGTATGTACAACGAGTGATAAGTTTCAGATCGAAACACAGCCTAAGAACAATTGTTGGCAACCGTGCAATTGAATCCACTTTGACTATCAGCCAATTGGAATACACTACGCGTGACGTCATTCGATCAACCAGCGCAGAAGATTTATTTCTCTGCGCGGAGATGGCATAATCTTTGTTTTTATCATTCTTGAGAATACCCATACAAAAAGGGACATAATCACCCTTATCGCCAATTACTTGCGAACATTTTATTCCCTCGGATTTTTTTGTTCCCTCGAACAAAAATTTGGTATCGCGAATGTCCCGTGAACAATTGTTCACTTCGAAACATATGGCGGATTTCGAGAATGATCAGCTGTTTAAAAATTTCTGTTGAGAAAAGGAAAACTGTTTCTTGGTGGTTTTTAAATTACGTTATTGATTAAATAAAAAATTCCAGTGTATGCATAACATTAAAATGTTTCGAATTGGTAGTATTGTGTTACTTCAGGAAGAAAATAATCAAAGGAAGGCAAAACAAAGCATTATTAGAAGAAACCTTCGGGAACCTTCCACTTCCTTTTCAATCAATTCGGATGTAGAAATCTTTCGACGGGTATCTTCTCGTACTGGCTTCCGTTTCTGTGTGTTTTTGAGGAAATGCCTCTTCAATAATTATTTCTTCCAGAATTTCTTCAACAACTTTTGGGGAAATTTCATTTTCTTTATGTTTGGAAGTAGAAGGCGTTGGTACACCAAATACACAGGCATTTTGGACACCTTCTAAAGATTCCCGCATTGTTACCAATTCATAAATTGCCTACTCTGTGGATGAGAGCGGTTTCATTTTAAACGGGCCTCCTCCTGTTGCATCTCGGTGCCTTACATTTGCAGCAGCCTTTTTGCAGATATACCTCTTCTGATCCGTCCATACCTATAGTAAAATCATAATTTATTAAGCATTTGCAATAACCATTATTAATCATTGGTATATTCAAATACCTTTTTCCACTCAGCTACAGATTTCACAGGTGGTCCAGCACTGTTCAGTTCGTTGTTTAAATTTGTCCAGAAAGATGCTACATCATGTTTGGATTCCTTTGTATAACCCCGGACGGATTTTCCTGCATTCTTTGCAGCAAAATATCCATTTGGTTCTTATTAGTTGAATTATTCCTGAAAAATTTTGTTATTTTTTATTTCAAAATAGAAAAAACGGATACTTACATTTTATGTTTTAACAGTTCGCCGACAAAGTGCAAAGTGAACAAAAAAAAAGGAAATGGCGAACAAAATTCCTCTAAAAAAACCATTCGCGATAGGGGGAATTTTTTTTCGAAGTTGCCACATTTCCTTGTGAACAGATTGGTGATTGCGATTTGGCGAAAAGGGAACAAATTCCGAGAGGATTTTTTTTCGCGATAAGGGTGAATGTCCAGAATTTTGGTTATTTTTTCAATTACAATTGAAATAATAAATAGCTCGTCTCCGCCTTGGCTGAAATTCGGCCAGCAGCTTCAACCTACCCCTCATATGATTTTACGCCAGACACTTGTGTAATAACTGCTTGCGATTTTCTTCCCCCCCACCACAAGTAGAAAAAGTCTTTGGGCCGTACAGCATACACACACACACACAGTCTTGTTTTTAGTGTCTACTAATAACTAATAATTTGTTGTTGTACATATCTCTGCGACTCTCGATGTCACTTTTGTTGTTGCTGCCATAATGTAAAGTACTTATTGGACTTTGGGTTATTAAATTTTTGTTACTTAAAAGTGTAAGACCCATTAAAAAAAAATCTCAAATGTTTGTTCAATTTCTGATGATGCCGTTTTCATTTTTTGTTGTTGTTGCGGTCTCTGTATCGCTCTATAAGCAGCCAACGCTACAGCTATTTAATGGTCGCAAATAGCAAATTAAAGGTAGTAGGTGAGGGGATCCTGAAAAGAGGGAGCTCACAAAAAGTGAGAAAAAAAGCACCATGTATTACTAGAGCCATAGCAAAAATTATGGGCAAACATTATTTACAGATTATGACTTTACAAATTGTCTGTTAAACTATAATTTCCTGCATTATGGCCTTAAAGTTCGAAAATAACAAAGACGACAACAGCATCACCAGCAGCAGCGGCTGCAGCAGCAGTCTGAGTAGCTCATAACGCGCAAACAATAGACCGTATAGGTAAAATATTCACATAAATGTTAAACAAAGTTGCCAACAAAATTGCCATGATTTTAAAGCTTACAAACATTTTTGTTATTGTCTTTCTGCGTTTTGCCGGTTCGTATTTTGCATAAATTTGCGTGTTGGCGATTCTCCGTTGTTGGACTGAACTGGGTAGGTGCAGGGTTTGCGTGTGTCGTTTCGAAACAATTAAAATTCAATATCCTCTTACTTTTACAACAATGTCGTTTTGTGTAGCAAAAAGACTTGGTTGGAAGTATTGAATTTTAAATATCACAAAAGGGAAACCAATTAGTCCACAGATAGGATGGCTGTTTTCTTCAGAACATAATTCCAAGCGCCATAAAGATGAACGTATAGAATTAGCCTGTTGGTTTGGTTCGTCAAGAGAGTTCTCAGTTCATATATTTGCTAGCACAATCCTTCGTTTTATTACAATGCTGACAGCCGGGTTATTCAAATACATCAACTACCTCGAAGCTGCAATTGCCGATCTCCACAATGTCCCATTTCTGTGCTCGCGACCTATCTCCGACAGTTGCAAGCATATGTTTTGTCTTGTCCTCTTTCATCATCCTACTCGTCTTCGCTCACTCCTTCTCGATTCCTGAAAACTCACCATTTACTTCTCGCTCTATCATTTCGATGCCGTTTACATGTGCCGATTTTTATTAATTTCTGTGTTTTTTTTCGATTACAGTTCGATAACAATATGTCATCAGACATTCAGAGAAGATGGGATAGTCCGTTGTATTTCCAGATGTTTTCCCCAATGAAGTTTCTTTTTATTATTCCTGTGACTATGGAGCAATAGCCAGGAAGAAGATAAACATTGGTAAATCTAAATCATATATCAAAAAGGACCAAAACGGACGAGGGGTCAATGTCCCCTTTGCCAGTATGGAACCGAAGCTGATCAAAGTGCAACTGGTGGGTGGGTCAGGATAACAATATACATAAAAAGTAGGACGTGAGTACAAATAAAACAAATAACATTTACCAATCGAATGTTTCATTGTGCTTTACAGAGTCTCTTGTGTGATTGTCATCGTAAACCATGGAGTAACTATGCTATCCCACATGGAGTAACTATGATGCGGCATCCATTGCCTCCCAAGTACACCAACCATGTAAACACAAAAAGCCCATCTAACACCTCTACCACTCTTTGGGTCGTTGTAGATGAGAACTAAACATCGTGGCGAGCTCACCCTGCGCTTTAGGTGGCAAACCACAAAACTCCCCAAAAGTCCTTTCCCAGATGTCCTGAGTAGGACTAAAGTCATAGGGCCCCTGAGTACCTACGCTGCCGGATTACAGATACTGGCAAGATCACGACTAATCCTTACTAGAGTACGACTAAGGTCCTAGGGGCCCCCGATATACTACCAACTTACAAAATAAAGCGACGTCCAAAATAATCAGACATTATTACATTGGTCCTTTATCATGGCGCTGAAATAGGGATATTGGCGCTGTTTGGAAAAACGATTCATCGAGTGAATGGAAAAAGAATCGCATATGGATGAGCAGTGAGCTGTATGCCTACTTCGGCCAAATCGGGCGCATAAAACAGCAACGATTGTGCTCTCTGAAACATGTGCGAATGGATCCATTAAGCGTTGTTGATGGCAAGTTCCTTGAAATAGCGGGAAACACAGACTTCGGTGTATGAATCAAGTCTAAGAACACCTTATGAATCTTGCTGTAACCAACTGAAGCCCTTTAAAGTTTTATATGTAGGTAAGTATGGTATAATTTGCCATCTCCTTTTTGAATTTTGTTTAGATCCTGCCACTCATTTTTTTTAATCCATTACAGGAATAAATGCAATGAGTTTGAAAACTACCATCGGACGCATCAAACAGCAACGATTGTGCTATCTGAAACATGTGTGAATGGATCAACAAAGCGTTATTGACGGCAAGTTCCTTGAAACAGTGGGAAACACAGGCTTCGGTGTATGAATCAAGTCTAAGAACACCTTATGAATCTTGCTGTAACCAACCTTTAAAGGTTTTTTATAAGTATGGTATAATTTGCCATCCCCATTTTGGATTTGGTTTAGATCCTGCCACTCATTTTTTTCAATCCATTACAGGAATAAATACAATGAGTTTAAAAACTTCCATCCCGGATGAATGGACCACATGGTAGTTAACCTATTATGCCTGGGTGATTGAAGAGAATTCTCGAAACATAAAAAGACTATTAAGGTGTTGGTGATAAGATAGTAAGTAAAACGTAAAAGAAATACTTTCAGATGTCAGTAAATACCAGTTTTGGTCATCTCTTTAATTCTTTCAGTGGATTTGTCAATTATATGTGGACCTCTTTAACATACTGAATTCATAGTTCGTTGCTTTTCGATAATAGAAATAGTCTCCAAGACTAGCTTTCCTCAGGTCACAATAAGTCTATAAGGATTTAAATCGGTTCTCTCATATCATGAACCACCCATCATTCCATTTTGATGTCATAACCTTTGGTGGCATGTGTCTCTTAAGTCTTTTGATTTCTGCGACCATAACTTAAGTTTTTTTTTCGGCTCGCCATACAATTTTTGTCATTGCTCCTTGGGCTTATGAACACTTGCCTCCTTCGTTTGATCTGTTTTAATTGCCAGATCATTCCTGAAATTGTTTACATACTTTTTAGTGTGTGTGAGTGTGTCTTCTACTTCCCAGACGGTGATTGTTGGTTTGGCTTTTTGTGTGTGTGTGATTGTTTCATTTGGTGTTCATTGGGCCATTGAAAGTGTTTAACATGATTTTTGCATTTACCCGGCTAAACATTACAATTCAGGCAACGCATTAAACAACGCATTTTGCCACTAAGTGCAATTTTAATGACGCTGAAATTAAATGCGGGTCGGTTTTTTCGCATGCGTTTTGCGTGTTTTTCTGTGCACCACCGCCAGCACCATTTGCTGGATACAAAACGAGAACTAATCGCCTGAACATGAACAAAGTTTGTGTTGTCTTGCTGTTGACTAAATGCGGAACACTTACATTTATGGCCAAATCAACAAACACACTCACACACACACACGTTGTTGCTGAAATAAAAAAACGCCAAATCTATGTTGCTGTCTTTATGCTTGCAAGACTGAAAACAAAAAAAAATATAAACTAAATTAGCTTAAAATTGCATGCATTTTAAAGTCAAAAGCGGCCTTTTTCATAGTTGGCTTTGTTTCTCTTACCAGTTTGCTTGGCTCAAGAAAGCCTTACTAAGTATTTCTGTTGTTGTTTTTGTTTTGTTGTGGTGGCAGCAGAAATTATGCTGGCATTGACACGAAGTTCTGTTAACAGCCAGGAGAGCAAACCGAAAGTATTTTGCAATTTGAACGGGGCTAAAAGCAAACGGCCAAGGAATGATTCCTTTTTGCCAACAGCGTGCGCACACACTTGGCAAACACACCATTAGAGAGCTGGGCTACTGCGAATTGTAATAAAAATAAAGCATTAGAAAGGTAGCAATTGCTACTTACCCTCACATTTTCAGCCAAATATAAGATAGACTGATTGTTGCGAAGAAACATCATCGACGACCACAGTCGACACCGACCCAGCTACAGCAACAACTGAAACTAAACTGAAAAATTAAAATCAGAACGTGAGACACTTAAGATAAATTGACTTTCGCCTTAAACATATATAAAACCATCATAGACATTTCTAGCACTCTAACAGAAACAGACTGATGGCCAGGCGCAGACGGCCTGCCGGACGGACCGGCGTTTGGACACACTGAACACACCATTCATTTGCCCAACCATCGCTTTTGCCATCCGGTCGCTCGGTCGGTCATTTGGCCAAATCCACAAAAGTAACAAATTTCCAACACTTGTGTAGTGTCGACCGGCGACAGTCGGGCAGGCCAGCAAGCATTAGACACAGCAACCAACCGAACCTACCACCATTTGACCACCATAATCATTATAAGGAAGCTCTATTGTGGTGATTACATTTGGGTAATAAAGCCGTTACTCTTTCACCCAATTCACTTTAGGCATAAAACTGATAATAACAAAGTGTTCTCGGAATGCTACACAACATAGGGGATATTTGTGTTTGTTTGATCGGGCGAAAAATACAGAGGTTAGAAAGAATATTCTCAGAATTAAGTAAGAACTAAGTAGTATTGAAAAGAATGAGTGGTTTTGGAATTTGAAGAACATTTCCGGATATTTTCTGATACAGACAGGATAAACATGATCTGTTTGTGACTAAAGTAGTCATTGTGAAGGTGAGAAATAAACATAAATGTGATAATTAATTTTAAATTTTTTAGCATTTCCGTTTGGCAACCTAGACCATAGATGGGGGACAACCTAGACCATAGAGAGGAGAAGACAACAAAAAGGTGGAACAACTTTGTAAGCATGAATGGTAAAGGTAATAGGTGATCATATGATTATATTACACACTGACACGTATTATTTTCTCGGATTAAGAACAGGCATATTTGAAATGAATCCCCGGGAATTATCTCCCAGGGAGTTTTCAAAATCGGGCAGATAGTTGGAGTGTGGGACTATTCGGCCTGCTGTGCTTATCATGAAAGCATATCTGCTTTAAGACATGATAAACCCTTACAGGTATAACTACACTTTTCGTGCCCTCATGGGGTATATTTTTTCCTAACGTCTGCTCAACTCCTTTAACATTTGACTGCATTGCTGATCACTTCCAATTAATCTCAATATGTTACTAACTTTTCCAAAGAAATATGTTGCTATTAAGAGATTTTACAACAACAACAAAAAAAACTCAATTAAACTAATTACAATTCTTTCTGCCGCAGTAAAACGAAACAAAAGTCTTAAGCGGCAGACATTGTTGCACACGAACATAGATGAAATACTCTACCCCTTCGGATGCGAGTATATTCCCATATGAATTTAAATCAATTCTATGGTCATTTAATGTTAAGCGTCAGTCTGAGGGACGGACGGACGGCCGGGCGGCCTGTTAGCGTCTACATCGGCAGGCCTGCAGTTGAATATTTCTTTATTTTTATTCTTCAAACCATTAAACATTATTTATTTTGACTTAATTTCATGTCAATTACACGATAAACTATTTACGGTATGTTTTAATGTTTTCTTTTGGCAAACGACATCTTTCCACGCTGCTCACAGCGCCCATGTTCGTCCGTCTGTCGTCCATCTCACACAAAAAAAAAAAGAAAAAAAAAATTGGGTATAGGCCATCATCAGTGCAACAAATGTACATTTATGTCCATTTCAGATTTTAGCATACCAACGATTACACTGCCAAGCCATCCACATTGGGTAGTTAAGGCAACCGTAGTAGAAGCACTGCAGAAGACGCAAAAAAAAAAACATTTCCATTTACTATCATTATGTTGCAAGCAATTACACTTGTTAGTTGTAAAAAAAAGATGAAATGGTCAATATCGCTGATATACATAAAGATACTAGTGCCACAAAATGTGGTAGTGGTATTATTAACAAGCAACAGATTTACACTGGCAGACCGCGATGATATATAAAAAAAAAATTGTGTATATGACTACAACTACCGGGGTATGTTAATTGATATGTTTTGGCCAATAAAATGTAATACTTGTGGTTAATAACAAGAAATTCGTTATCCGTTCATAAACCGCCGTATACATCTGTGGGCCGTAATAAACATGGAATTTCCACCACAAACAAGTGTGAAATAGTAGGAAACGTACGAATTCCTAAAGAAATATTTGCCTAATAGAAAATGCCCTTGGCAAAGTAGATTAACGAATTGCTCTTAATTTATACAGCGTTGGCAAAAGTTGAGCTTCCAAATTCCAGTAGTAATCCAATAGAATCGCGGATAATAAATTCAGTGGATAAATTCCGTAGTCATTGACACGAAATCTCATGTGAAATGAATGCCTGAGTGATGGGTGATATATACACGCTCTCAATGTAATTACATTTTATTTTCTAAACAAACTCTAAAGTCTTGTTTCGTTTAAGAATAAAACACCACCTCAAGCTTGTGGTTGTAATTTCTTGTGGCATTAGTTTTGCTCACTCTTTTTCTGTCACAAATTGCATCGTTACCTTTGAAATTACCGTTTTTTTTAGCTGTTTCCTTAAAAATGTCTCTTGATTAAAGACATCTCAATTTAGTTGAAGGAACATTTTGTTAATTTCATATCTCAAGTCTTTTCATGAAAGAGTTCTTCACCCGCCTTCCTAACCTTTGCGATTTAAACGTATTTTAACACTTTTCAAACTGCAAACCAAAGTGCGAACCAATTTTCTTCACAAAAAAGATTCATATCGAACACGACAAAAGCCGCCTCTAAGATGTGAAGAGGTACAACGAATATCTACGTACTACACCTTTAACACCAGACATCGTTGTCTACTTCCAATCACCTCCTTGCCTTCTGTCCATGTGGCATGGCTTTACAGTTTGGAAAATGGAAAAAAAAAACCTTATGGCTTTTTAAAAGGTAAAGTTGGGCCGGTCCGAATCTTCTATACCCTCCACCGTAAGGTTGTACATGACATGGAGATTACTCTCTTATTCGTAATGTCGTCGAAATATTTATTTAATTATTTATACATTCATTAGTCGACGGCACATAAACCGTACAGACTAGCTTACAATTACAATTATTGGGGGATGAATCCTGATCCTTTGTGTTTATCAAATGTGAAAAGGCACTTGTCGACCCTTCATTACGTCCCTGCATTGCCCTACCCAAATCAAGGGTTGGCTAAAGGACTTGTGAACAAAGTTTAACATTTCGCAAGTGAGAAGAAAATCTCCAGTTTATCTGAGTGAAGAACGCTGACCACTAACGACCTAACATTTATTCCATTCTCTTGTTGGATCTTAAATACACTTTTTTGCTGTATTTCTTAACATTCGGATAAATTATGTAACTGAGATCAAACGGAAACCCTAATTGGGAAAATATTAGAAACATTTGAATTTTTTTTTTTTAGTCCCTAAAAAGTGAACTTTTTCTGCCACTATCAGCCCGATTATGAAAACTCCCTGGGAGATAATTCCCGGGGAAATTTTTTTTTGAGAATAATATCCTATTTTTCTAAACAGATCAGGAGAATAGTGATAAGGGACAGACATATTCAATTATTATGAGTCAGCTATTTTGTTTGACTCTCGGTCTGTTCAGAATTAAAGGATTTTTATCTGAAAAAAGGGAATTATTTCCCAGGGAGTTTCCATAATCGGCCTGTACATATATCCCAGTCGTCCCTGGGAAAATCTCATACACCTTACGGAAAAAAGGCAATATTGTCACCTCATCCTTGTCTTAGAATTTTACAGAATTCATATATCGAAAGTGTTGCTAACGGAATGACAAACTTAGCATACACGTGATCGCATGTTAAGCGGGTATACAAATACCGATAGATCTACAATATGCCAGCCGTGTTGTGTTTACATGGCCGAGGATCTCCAAAAGAAAAGCCCAGCCATAATCGTGTGCAACAGCTAAATTAACATAAAAAACAATTAAGGCTATCATCAAAATAAGCCTCTGCCTCTTTTTTGTTGTTGTTGTTTCGTTTCTTCTTCTTGCGTTGCCTTAGCGGCGCTGCAGACCATCGTCCATCGGCCAACCTCTAAACATAATGTGCGCGGTACCGTGGCGTTGGTGTGTATTCCTTGGAAAACAAAATAAGAAGCATTCTAACTGATTTCGGTGTTGTGTTTTGTGTTCTTTTTCGGTTAACCCAAAAGATAGTTAAATTCCAATACCACCAATATTTTGCCAACTTTATTAGCTGATGCAAAAATTCAAGTAGTTTTTCAGGCATTTCTTTCGTTTGGTGTTTCTCTTACGTTCCGGTCTGTCCTTGGCTTGGGTCTTATCAAGATAGTCTAGAAAATCCTTTGTGGAATATTTCCATTCTCCTCTCTTTAAGCGTTAAGAAGGCGTTGTTTGTGGTTTTTGTTGTCTTCAGCCAGCCTGCAATTTTATCAAAATATTCGCATCTTTTTGTGCGGTGCGGTGTTGTGCTGTTTTGAAGTAACCTGGAAGGTCCAGTAAAATGTATTACACTGTTTATAAAGGAATTTGTTATAAGGTGCTGGGTTGTGTGGCTGCTGCTGGTTGTGGTACGTACCACCAATCGCACTTAGCCAATGTAACAACTCTATAAATTGAGGTGAATCGATAGTTAAATTTATTTAGTGTTAAGCAAATAATATGGAATAAATTAAATTAAATACAGCAGAAATATTTGTGGCTTGAGAAAATAATACTGATATTAATACTAATACCTTATACTAATACCTTATACCAAGGTATCCAACTAATAGAAAATCTGAAAATGGGTTTTCTTAAAATTAGAGATTCGAAAGCCAATGAAACAATTCGAATTGTTCATTAACGGACCAAGGTATCCAAATGAGTAAGGTATCAAATTAAAGCCGGGCTTCAGGACTATCACCTATTACACGCATAGAGTTGTATGCTACGTTAATTTTCACAGGAATTGTGTATCCAATGAATAGGGAGAAAAGAGAGTTTTCTCAAAATTAGAGATTCGAAAGTCCCTTGAAACTGTTTGACCATTTTTTCAGCAACGGTCTTAGGAATCGAAATGAATGTAGTATCAAATTGAAGCTAGTCTTTAGGACTATTATTATTCCACAGAGAGTTCTATGCAACGATTATTTTCACAAGATTTATTGTGTATCTGGTGGAGCTCTCTCAAAATGTGTTTTTTTTACCATTTCTCTGTAATGGCTAATGTTATATAAACTATATGTGGTTAAAAATACATTATTTCGAAGGCAGAACACATGAAAAAGGCAAAGATTAGGAAATTCGAAAAAAAATATTTTTGACTAAAATAAAAGGCAAGGGGTTAACCCATCAAAATTTTACATTTTTTGGAAAAAATTAATTTTGTTGAAATTTTGCGTAGGCATAGCGGACCTGAACAAGACGTAGTTATCATTTTTTACATCGAAGAAATAGTTTGGAAGAAATCTGGATCGGAAAATGGGTTTTCTCAAAAGTTGAGATTTGAAAGTTCCTTGAAACTATTTGACCAAGTTTTCAGCAACGGCTTAAGGTATCGAAACGAATGTGGTATCAAAGTAAAGCTAGTCTTCCGGACTTTTGTTAATCCACTGGCAGTTTAAGGCTACGACCATTTTCATAGGATTTATGAACCAATAGGTTGGAAGGAATTTGGTGCAGAAAACGGGTTTTCTCAAAAATTAAAGATTCGTGAGTGTTTTTCCGCAACAGTCTATGTTATCGAAACGGATGGGCTATTAAAATAAAGCTTGGCTTAAGGACTTTTATTAACCCACTGGGAGTTTAAGGCTACGGCCATTTTTACAGGATTTATGGTGTAATTAGTGATGTACTGTCGAACTGTGTTTTTTGTCCATTAATCTGTAATGCTAATGTCATATAAGCTATTTGTGGTTCTAATTACATCATTTCGATGGTAGAATACATGTAAGACAAAAAGATTAGGAAAATCGAAAAAAAAAATGTTGGACCAAAAAAAAAAATGAATTTTCGAATTAAAAAAAAATGAATTAAAAAATTATATTTGTTAACATTTTGCTTAATTATAGCGGAACTTAAACTGAACAAGATGTTGATTTCATTTTTTAAATTAAATAGTTTGGAAGAAATCTGCTTTAGAAAATGAGTTTTCTCAACATTCGAGTGCCCTGTTTTGTCAATTTTACAGCAACGGCTCGATTCCAAGGAAAATATCTATCTTGGAGTTTAATACAAATGTGTAATTGTTACACATTCTGCTTTGTTCAATTTACGCTGCATGGACGTACTTACATACAGCCCGATTATGAAAACTCCCAGGGAGATAATACCCGGGGAATTTATTTTTTCGAGAATAATATCGTTTTTTTCTACATAGATCGTGTGAATAATGATAAGGGACAGACATGGTCGATTATTCGGAGTCGGCTTTTTTGTTTGACTTCCGGTCTGTTTAGAATTTAGGGATTTTCATCTGAAAAAAGTAAATTCCCCGGGAATTATCTCCCAGGGAGTTTCCGTAATTGGGCTGATAATCGTTTCCTTTAGTTCTCTGAACAATTCTCTCAAACATCGCCCATGTCGGATTTGTAATTCGAACAACTACTATTTCTGACTGTGGCGCTATCTCTCCCCGGTGGTCATACTGATTTTATAAACTTCTTTTTCTAGTCTTCTGAAGATGAATACTTTCAGATATCTCGTAGTAATCCAAAAACAAAAACTGATTGTGTCTGGACAGTGCAGTGGCATGTATCTCTCTCTCTGGCCAATAAACGAACCGAAGAAACAATGTTTGGAATTTATTTGCAAGAATTTCAAAATTTATTACTTGTCCAAATTTATCAAACAATTGTCATCTTTAGAGACCCCAATTTTAATAAAACCATAGAAGACAACGCCACCACCACCACCGCCAATAACAACATCAGCCACTATGGAAAAAAACCGCCACCATCGCCAAAAAAAAAAAACGCAATTGATAAATATCAACGTGGAACCGTTTACTTATGTCTGCCCGTTCGTTGCACAAGTTGAACAATTTGAATTTTGTCTAACTAATAAAAATACAATAGGTTTTTCGGTGTTTGCTTGCCTTTTTCTACACAATTTGGCAAATAGCAGCAGCAATACATGATGTTGTTGGCGGCGGCAAACACCAAACACCGCGAAAAAGCTTCTCAACTCAAAGAAGAAGCTGAAGAAGGCAAATATTTAGGTGGATTGTCAACCAATATTAAACCAATAGTGTTATCTTTAATAAAATATCTAGAAAACGGCAAAAGACGAAAAGAAACCATCTTCAAAAGTTTATCCCCTCCTTCCCAAGGGGGAAAAAAACTCCTCTGCCCCCCCCACTAGTGAGCGGCTCATCGAACGAATGAACATTGAAGCCAAGAAGAAGGTGTTTTTTCTAACGTTTTCTGTGGCAGCGTCCAACAACATAAAACTTGTCTTTGAGTCGCACAAACCGAAACAGAAACAGCAACAAACTGATGGCAACAATGAGCAAAAGGCTAAATGTTTAAAAGGCTTTGGCAAATTAAACTGTCGCATTTATTTCATGTCGCCTCAAGCCAATTGTAATAATGTTGAAAACCCCCAATGAGAAAACAATTTCTGACATTTGAATGGTCAGTCGATGACAGGGAGCGAGGGGCTTTCAAAATGGTATAGCCTGTCGGGGTGGTAAGATGGGAGGCAGCTGCATAAAACTATAAACTAATTTTAAATGTTTTGTAATCTTATTAAATACAAAAAAGAAAAAAAAAATACGCGCCAATACAATGTATTGCATTCATGTTAAAGTTCGTGTCTTTTGTTTTGGCAGAACAACATTTTCGCCTGAGAAAGATGTTGATTTTTATAGGATTAATAGTGGAGGAGTAACAATACTACACCCACTTGCAATGTCAGACGTTTGTACGTAATCAACGTATTGCAAGACATATGATCACAACAATTCTTACGGCCACAGATGTGCAAATATAAACATTGAGCTAAAAGCTTTAAATCGCACAACAAGTTACAACAATTTTAAAAGATGGAATTTATGAATTTATTTAGACCGTGTGGACAAAATATAAACAGTTTAGATTTCTCGTAAGCAGAACTAATTATTCATTGTCACATTTCCGGCAAGTGTTAATTCCTGCCCGCTATGACATTCTCAAATTCACGGCAAACATCCCTCTTTCCACCCTGCTATGGCTAACACCAGTGCATTGCATTTATAGGGGACTTCACATGAGTGTTACTTCTAATAAAAAAAAAAATCTCCTTCCACAATCGATAAACTCTTTTTGAAAAAAAAAGACCAGAGTGAAGGCTTTCCCATGCCTTTCCAAGAGCTTCCCTCGCCATGTCTTTCAAAAGATTTAATAGATCCAGAGTTTGAGAAAAACTCCAATGCTGTCAGGTCTCCAAAAATACGAAGTCGAAAAAATTCCCGGGTTGAAGTGCTTCAGTGAAAGAGTTTCCTTCGGTATGTCTTTCAAAGCTCTGGCTTGGCTTAGCTCAGTGGATGACATCTACCAATAGAACTCTTTCAATAGATTTAATAGTTTTAAGCTTTGAGAAAAACTCCAATGCTGTCATGCAGAATTTATCTGTCTCTAAAAATACGAAGTCAAAAAAAATTCCCGGGTTAAAGTGCTTCCATGAAAGAGTTTCCTTCGTCATGTCTTTCAAAGCTCTTCCTTGGCTTAGCTCAGTGGATGACATCTACCAATAGAACTCTTTCAATAGATTCAAGCTTTGAGAAAAACTCCTATGCTGTCTTTTAAAATTCGAAGTAAAAAAAATCCCGGGTTAAAGTGCTTCCGTGAAAGAGTTTCCTTCGTCATGTCTTTCAAAGATCTGCCTTGCCATCTATCAACATGGCTCTTTCAATGGATTTGATAGATTCAAGCTCCAGAGGAGAAAAAAGTTCCAAGTGGATATTCTTACGGAAAAACTCCAAATCTCTTACACAGAAGATATCTATCTCAGTAGGTCCACATTCGATTTGAGAGAAGTTCCCCGTCAGTTCCCTTTATGAAATGTTAAGAGAAATAAGTAAAGTGCTTCCCTCGACAGCTCATAGATTTGAGAGAAGTTCCCCGTCAGTTCCCTTTATGAAATTTTAAGAGAAATAAGTAAAGTGCTTCCCTCGACAGCTCATATATTTGAGAGAAGTTCCCCGTCAGTTCCCATTATGGAATATTAAGGGAAATAATAAAGGGCTTCCCTCGACAGGTCATTCAAAAAACCGGACTTAGCTAGCCTCAGTGGATTCCATCTACCATCATGACTCTTTTCATGGAGTTGATAATTCCGAAATCTGAAAAATATATTTAACAAAAATAATTATATAAATAAATATGTATCTAAGTACATTATATATTGTTAAGTTGTTTGGAGTTTAACAATTATGATAGTTTTAAGTTTTTAATAGATTTTGCTTCATATTTTTATTTATAAATAGATTGCAAATAGAATGCATTTGAAAAAAGAAACAGAAATGGTCCTAAGCTCTCAAGAAACATACTCTGGTAAAGATCTTCCCTGCCCATTCCATTTGAAACCCGGACTTACGTACTGGATGCCATCCAACATCTGTTAAACCTGCAGTTGCCCTTTGCATTTTGTTGTTGTTTTCCTTTGGTTTATTCCCCTCCATTTGTTTATCTGTCACACATTCCATCCTTGTGTGGCTTACAATGAATGGCATCGGCGTTATCTTAACAATTGGACCTACTTTTTAATTTCAACTTTCGTTGTCGTCTCCTCTTAATCATTATCACCTTTTGGAATCTGTTCTTCGTCTGTTTTACTTTGTGTGTGTGTGTTAGTTGGTTGGTTACTAACCGCCCCACAAAACCCAATCGTGGCCCAATGATCCAACAACCACACCAAAGCGTTTTCCATCTTCTCTCTGAACCCAATGACTAACAATAATGGAATTGCAGAGGGGGCTGGGGAGGGGGGAAAATAGCATCCCAAAAGCACCAAGCAGCCATTCAAGTGATCCATGTGGCGGTGGCGGCAGCAGCAACAGCCTGCTTTTGCACTTGAAACGTGGGAATCAGAACAAATCGTGCCAAAACTATTTACCACCACTTAAATGGTTTCACCAGCATTTTTCATTTCTTTTGCTCGCCGTTTGCGATAGATCGCATTTTCAAGCTTCTTTGTCGAAGCTCAATGTGTTGTTGTTGTTGTGTTTTTTCTTCTTTATTTCTCGGTCGTTCATAATTTTTATTTAAGAGTTTTTCAATTGTTTCAAATGCCTGTGCCCCAAAGAACAGCCAACAACAACGGCAAAAAGGTTTGCAATCATTTTTTGGACATCAACTGATGCACAAGTACAACTGCCACAATAAACGGCAATGGCAACAGCGGATCAGCCGCAATATGATGACGATGCCGATGATGATGATGGCATGTTTGCGAGTGTTGGCTTTTGTTGGACGACCACTAATGGCTTGAAAAGTGTTGAATTACGGGCATTTCAACGCTCGATGTTGATAAATTATAATGAATGGTAATGGATAATCGAATTGCTTGTTGCTGGGCCATGATTTGCTTTGCTTGGTCCCATCTTCTAAAGTGTTGAGGTTGTGCTTGTTGGGGGTGGACGTTGGACGTTTCTTTTCATCGTACAATTTCTATGGAACGGTCGGCGACCGAGCAGACTATAGGCCGACCATTATTCGTTAGCCAGGCAGCCTTTGAGTCTGAGACGTCATAAATGTATTGGAAATAATGCCGGTGATAATTATAATGAAGGCATGAATTTAGTTTGCCATCATCACCGTCATTATTTATATTTGACTGTTCGGAGACCATGAGACGATTTTGTATTTGTATTTGTGTCTTGTGTGAATTATAACTATGACATGGCCCTCATATATTGATTTCTGGAGTCTTCAGTTTTTGTTGGCTGTCTGCTTTGGTGGACGATAAGTAAAGAAGTCATTAAAATTTAATTGGCATCTAACTGGTAATTTTTGAAGTGTTTGGTGGCGTTGTATCGGAGATGCCACAGAATGTTATTATGTGAACAATTGTTGAACGTCTGAGGGAGGTATGTGGAAGTTGGGGCGACTTTCATATCGTCATCACTGCAAATATACAGGAATAAAATACAATCAGACATATTTCATAGTCTAGCCAAAAAACAAATTATGAAAATTTAATTAAACAAAATGATAAAATTTGTTTAAACGTTACCAATGCGACCACAACTGCGTAAGATGTTATTTTCCGCAGTGTCCGACGATTGTGGTTTGGGCGTTTAACGCTGAGGTCAGCCGGCTGTGGTCAAAGACAATCTGGTGGGCAGTTTTTTCTTTTGTTGTTCAACAAACGTATCAATGAATTTCTGCATTGGTTAGACAATATCGATCACCTTCATCATCAACACATTGCCCTGCGAGACACTGAAATAAAAAATCAGACATCGATTAGACATTTGGAATAGATTTGTAGGCTTTATATGTGGCCCGGCCTATGAAAAGGTGACTTATGACCAAAAAAGAAATTGGGGGAAACACCTGTTGAAGATAAACAATGCAACTATCGAAACCAAAAAAAAAGTGGAACCTTTTTTAGTTTTAAGCCACCTTTTCATACTCCGGGTCACATATGATTAAATTTTTTTTTTTTTAATGAAATTTCACCAAAATTCTTACACCGCCCACTTGAGGCGACGCCGATGGCTGGGGTAAAGTAATTATATGGAAATTGATTAATAATAACATGCACTCTTGTGCTAATATATCATGTGATAGTTTTTTTCTTCTCTCTCTCTCTCGTTTGGTGTTTTCAGCGTCGGCGCAACCGTATATTAAAATCAATTACACACTGTGGCTTTCAAGCGGCAACCAAGAACAGCAACAACCACATCGAGAGGTCTTTAGTGGACGGCCTACACAAAACGCAAACAGACACACACACACACATACACAAAAAGAAAAGCATGTTGAACAAGTTAAGAGCAGTATATTAACGCTTTTGAAGTAAATTAAATTGTATTGCCACCTCATGTATAAACATTATTTTCACACACAAACCGATACACACTGGCGTACATGGGATATAAATGGACGGACGGACAGACAGACGACAGGCTGGCAGGCGGTGAAGCAATCTGTTTCCCTCGCTGCACAACAGCACGAACGGCATCAGCATCAATGGCAACAACACAGCACACCACAACAAGTGATACAATAAATTTTCCTAACATGCCAATAGAGTTGTTCTGGAGCAACAAAATATAGCAGCAGCAATTGGCAGCGGCAGCAAAACAAAAAAAAAAAAAACAACAACAACATACACACCGCATATGCGGCGATTGTGGCAACAAATGCCGTTTGCCGTGCCATCCAGTGCAGTGCAGTTTGCAACAAGAGGTGGCAAATCAACAGAAAATTGATATTTATGTATGCCGCCAACAGTTTCAATTTGAGCGGAGCTAGTTAAATCAGCAGCCAAGCAGAAGCAACATCAGCCGCCGCAGTAGTCGTTGTTGCCGCTTGTTTGGTAGAGAGTGCAGGCTGCATGTTGAAACATGATATGCATTTGCCAGGTGGCAGCCAGTGTAATGCATTCATTCATCCACAGCCATTCATTCAGCGGATCGTCGTGGCGATGCTTAAACAGACGACACATCTTATCCATGGCCTGACATGGTAGCGAAAGCCAAGTCAACCTGACAAAAAGCACGCAATTTGTTGTTACATTCTGAAATTGATTTAGAGCAACAAAATGTTGCACACACAGACAACAGCAACTGCGGCGTTAATATGTAGCAGGAGGCAACCAGCCGATATACGATATGTATGGTTTGTTTGCTTAACTTTGCTTGTGGCTAATTACAATATTGTATGTAATCAATACGTTTCTTTCTTTCCATACACACACACACACATACGTACATATTCTGATCCCCCGGCTGCTCCATAGAGGCAGGTAGCATGTTGCATGTTGGCATGCTGCTCAGAGCTCAAAGTGGTTCGAGTCGTCGCTTCGGTGGGGCTCATTGGCCAAGTCGTCTTTGTTTTGTGCGAGCCAAGTGTTGATGTGATAATGGGGCATTGGGTGTAATTTATAGCATGAGGTAATGACTGAGATAATTGGCCATTTAATAAAGATATCAAACGAAAGGAAGTTACGAGAGCGATAAAACTCGGCGCAACCGCAAATAGCGCCGCTGCATGTAAATGAGATGATCCGCTGAGGATTAAGCGAGCGAGATAAACCGTTTCGGATTATTGATTTTTTTGTTCTTCTACAAAAAAAAAGAAAGAAGTATTAATAGATTACATAGTGTGTGAGAGAGATGTGGGTTAAAAAAGAAGTGGCAGTGGTATCAAATATTAAGGATCATAAACATAACTGAAATGTAAAGCGAAAAGAGAAGTTATTACTTGGGGGGTGATAACTCTTTGAAAGTCTTCCAGTATCTATTTTGTAATGGAAAAGAGAAGTTTTTACATGGGAGTCCTCTAGTATCTATTTTGAAACATTGGAAATTGTGAGACTAACTACTTGTAATGGTGCAACTAAATGGTGGACATTGTTTGGGTGGACAATTTTAGATTCTAAAAATAGAAAGACTTTTCAAGTTATGAACGATTAAATGGTGGTCTTTGTTTGAGTGGACAATTCTATTCATTATAAATATGCAAAACCTTTAAAGATATGAGCGATTATATTCAAATACTTTTTAATATACGGGTTTTTTTTAACTGTTTTGTCAAATTTCAAATAATTGGTATTCGAAAATCTCTAGGGCTACTGTGGAGGTCCCCACGTAGCGTATAACCAGGCGGCCTATAAATACATACATATAGGCTGATTGTGGAACTTATACAGGCCCCGACCAATAGCACTTTCTAATTGGTCCATCAGATAATCCAACTTCTATGAATACATCAAACATTACTATGTAGTCCAACTGTCCATGGAGTTTGTCCAAAACGACAGAAAATAGTGGATTTGAAACTGTTTAATTTATAATTATTAAACAACCAACGCCCTTCAAGATAACAAGAGGAAAATTGTCAATCGATAACAGACTTAGTTTAGAGAAAAATATGGAAACCTGAAACAATTTGTCTCCATTTTTCCCTTTTCAGTTGAGCAGAGACAACTATATAACAATTCAAACACGTAAATACTAATACTAAATTGGTGCCTACTTAAAATGTTTGTTATACTTAAGACATGAGCAAACCTATAGCCCACATTAGGGGGATTGAAAGACTTCAGGACAATGAGTGTTTACCTTGAACAGACACACGCAATGTGGTCAGTGAATCGATTAGAAACCTTTGGTCCCCATCCCAATAAACTGTGATTCAAACACTAGCGCCAACTTGTGTCCATTTCAAGAGAGTACTTGGTGAACACAACCGGTGATCACAACCGCATGATGAACGAGTTTTTGTGCCAAATCGTAACCAGGGTTGAAAGACAAAAGCAGTGGTCTTCTTCAAGTGACCAATAATGTCTTTACGGCAGTTTTATTGGGATGGATGCGGTGAAATTCCCATCGATTAGTCTGAAAAAAGATGAAACGATCATTAGACTCCATGGTGATTGGAAGTAAAACCGACCTTATTTTCCTAATACAAAAATGTTCTTCCACCATGCCCAGGCTCCTGCTCTCCGGTGTACAAATATCCGTCACAGTGACAACTTTCCATTTCCAAGCAGGTCTGAAATGAAATTTCTTGTCGGTCCTTACTAGAATACTAACTATCACCCACTACCTACCACACCCCTTAATATTAATAAATTATTTTTTAAAAAAATGCTTCTCTGAACTGTGTCCAAATAAGCACAAATGATTTTTGTTATCATTTTTGAAGCTTTGTCACACTTTATTTTTAGAATTCCGACACTTAGACGGTCTTTGTACCGCCTGGAGTGTGCTTTTGTATTTTTCTAAACAGTAATTATTTTTTGATTTTTATTCTTTGCAGTTTTGAAAACCAATAAGGAATATCAACTTAATCAACTGGTTAAGGCTTTGACAACATTGTTTTGTTTTATGGAGACGTTCGGAAATGATCACGGAAATGGTCAAGGCTTTGACAACATTGTTTTGTTGTATGGAGACGTTCGGAAATGTTCAATGGGTCACTACAACCAATCAGGGAGAGAACCCAAATAAAATTTGTTTAATTAGAGTCATGCCATTACCAGTGCGAGAAGCCAATTAAAATTGTCTGCTAAAATTCAATAAAACTATAAAATTTGTTTGATTTTTTCGTCCTCTCTAATGCCATTCTATAACTGTCTATTTGAATTCAATGCAGCTGAAAAAGTGTTTTGCTTAAAATAGCCAAATAGATATCTCGCTTTGTGGGTCATGGAAATAATAATAATATAATTAAGTTAATTTTAAGAAAATATAGAGCTGCTGCTCCTGGGTCCATTAGTCAAAATAAATCAACCCCGACAACCTCATATTAATTTTGCACGCCAATATTAAAACTTCAATTGGTAATGAGTTTTTTTTCCCCCTGTAGCATAAACAAGATTCTAATTTCAAAATAGCTTAAAATCTACGGCATTCAAATGGCCGACATCATTATGTCTTCATGCCAGGCAATAATTGCCAACGTTCTTGGTGGATTATTCGTTGCTTCTCGCCCCATGCATAATGTAAAGCAACCGGCACCAAAACAACAACCGACAAAAGCAACAAACCAATATATAAAAATTGGCAGTTATAGTGCTGACAAATTTATATTTTATTGGCTTGACCGCAAAACAAAAAATGAAAATAAATTCAAACAATGCCGACACCAACGCCGACACTGCCACCACCGCCGCCACCGACACGGCAACATGAGCATCTTCCAGCCAAAAGGAACAAAAAAAAAAACAATGTAAGATCAATATATTCGCCCAGCAAGAGCAATATGTGGAGGCTGCATGCGCTCTGCCCCACAATAACAAAAACACAATTGAGGCAAAAGCAACAGCAAGCACCAGAGAGTGTACACTGACTGTACGGAAACAATAACGATCTCAGCTCATAAGTTAGTATTCACAAGAAAAAGGAGTAAGTAATCCAAACATTATTGGCATTAGTGCCCATTGTTTTTGTTGTAATATTTTGTGGCCAACACAGCGGAAAAAAAAGAAGAACATGCCGAGGATAAGCATGTGCAGGCAGGCTTATGTCTGCCAATTTAAGAATAGTTGGCAATTTAAGACATAATTTTCATATACAGGCCTACTAGGTATATACATGTGGTTATGTATATAAATGCCAAAATAAGTAAAACATAAAAAGGTTTGTCCGTCTGGCCACATTGCTGTTCGTTCACGGAGCCAACAACATTACATTTGCTACTGCTAAACGCATCGCAGGAATAATGGCCAACACCACCATCATCATCTCTAACACGGAGGAGTCTGGCATTCGCATTTGTTCAACTCACACACACACACACAATATATTATGGAAACATTATGGTGATGATGCTGCCACAAGGATGATCTAAGTTGTGTGTGTGTGTTTAAATGAAAGAAGAAAAAAAAGATCATCGACGATTTCACTTTGATACTTTACGCACATTGCACGCACATGTCCAACAAGCGACACTCTACAGCAAGACATTTTTTTTGGGATTAGAACATTATGAAGCTAAACAATATAACCGGTACTTTACCCAACATTAACATTAGTTATATTTGGTTTCCTAAGATTATTTTGTTGTAAACGAGTATCCATAACTCCATTTTTAGGCTGCTTGGGTGACATGGCCTCAATTTCAGCTGGATCTTGAAAGTAAAACAAAACATTAAACTATGAAATCATTATTATTTTAATTTCAGATCACATCCGACCGTTCCCAAACGCCACCAAAGACAATCTAGAGGACAGACTTCATTCGTCAAATGCAAACTATTTCAACTATGGATTTTTCTACGAACCTAATACCAAATTACAATGACAAAATTTTAGATATTTTTGGCGGCAGCTCTAATACATTCTTAGGCCTGTCTTCTAGATTGTCTTTGTGCTTCACTGGGCCGGTCCATGAGTACAAATGACATGCTGTTTTTGTAGGGCGTCATTACTTCTTTTTTATTTTTCGGAACAGATTGCCATACATCATATAAGGTCACCATTGTTGTCTCTAGGAATTGTTTATTTTAGATCATCTTAGTAATATTTATATTGTTTGCCTCACCTGGAAGGAACATCAAACATCTGTCAGCGACTGTTTATCGAGTAGGAGTTCCGGTCGTGCGCAGCTCACTGATTCGAGAGAATTTCCAACACGGAATGTTGTAAGTGTGTTTGTCTCACATACCTCAGATCATGAGTGACTCTGGAAAACTGCCTCGGACCATTAACCCAACTTTTAGTATACGATGTTTGCTAACACATCATACATTCTTCCAAGCAACTTAACAACCCACTACTGGTTGGGCCACACAACATTAATTGTAAATTATTAGACATTGAAAATAAAAAATAAATCCCGAAAATGTATTCTTCTTCTTACTTCCTCTGATATTCACGTGCAACGATCGACATCGCAAAGGTTGATCACACGGTATGATTTTTTGTAACTCTGTGTTGTCGATAATTATTTGTTATCGATATGGTGATATACACAGTGCGGCTTGATAGTTCGACATGTCATCACGCTTCTGACTGGCTAGTCAAAATAATCCACATTTTCGTCTGTTGATGTGTTTTTATCAGAAAATATATGATTCCGGTGAATAATTAAAATAATATTAAATTTTTCTGTTTGGCTTATGAAAAGATTTTAGATAAAAGAATTTGAAACAGAAGCGACAATCGATTATTTTAAAAATTTATATACAGCGAAAGGTCGGGTGCCAGAACTGTCATTGTAAATACAAACTTCAATGTTCGATGTTTCTTTTAAACGGATGTATGACATTTTTTGACTATTGAAAACATCCTTAGCACTGTTTGCCAACTTTTTCAGAAGTTTGTGTCACATTTTCTAATTTTTATTCATTCGAAGAGGTTTTCACACCAACATGATGTGGTGTGGTATGTGCTTAAGCACAGTGACACAATCACTAGATTAATCCAGTTTGATGGTATCGTGTATGGACCCTATACGCCACGACAAACAGCTGATTTCGAAGCCCCTTAACAGCTGTTTGTCGCTTAGAAAGCATGCGACACCGTGACTTAGACTGCCAGACTTCACTAAGGAGGGTTTAAAAAAAAAAATCGGACTTTCCTATAGGGTGCATTACGATGCGCAACAGTTCGACATATTGTCCCACTCTCACTTGTTGTCCAGTGGTGTGATTATACAGTGAAGTGCATAACAGGCGCAACAACAACAACACAACATCAGACAGCAGCAGACAATAACAAGCTACAAATAATAAAAATCTATAATTGGCGGCTATAAACATACCTATGGTGATGTTGTTAATACTGTTTGCTGTTTGTTGTTAATCCCCGTATGGAGTACCAGAAGTTGCCCGGCCATTGCCATGTAATAGAGGGTGCAAAAATTAAGAAAAACAAAAACGACTACAGCCACGTTAACGTGTAATGTTGCTGCCGTTTGTTACTTTCTTAACAACTTTTTTCAAGGTGATTATAAATTATTATTTTAACAGAAATGGGAAAAAAAAAGAAAAACAAACGAAGACATATTTTTAGTTGTGACTGTTATTTATAGAGTTAACGATCTTTGGCTTGAGATAAAGGATTGCATTGAAATGACCGGTGTTGGTTAACAGTTAATGGGCAATCTGAGGAAATGTTGGAGAGCGCAATGCTGTTGTTCAACATCAGACCAACAACTTTATTGATGTTTTAAATATCCAGGATATTCTGGAACATGCAATGGCGTTACATAACCGTTATGAGTGGGAAACGGATACTTATGTCGGTGTGAAATTGACGATTCTTACAGAGGATTTGAGGTAAAACTCAAATTATAAAACAGATTTAGTAAAAATCTGAATTTATATAATTGTTAAGAAATGCGACGAAAATATATATTTTCTCTTTCTTTAGCCGTAAAGTCATTGTGGAAACAAATATATTATGTGGACTTAAGGTTTTACCGCCTACAGCCGGGAAATTTTAAGATTGTTGCTCAAAAGAATGAAAAGAGAATTGCAACATTATTACTAGATACGTAAATTAATTTAAATAGCATCGTTCTATCAATGCGATGAAAAGAGACAGATATTATAATAATATTTTATGAGGCATTACAGTCACCGAAAATCGCTCTGTATTGCCCACAATAGAGAAATGTAATACGCACAGAGTTGCTAAAAACATTAGTCTTGACGGTTGACGATCAGCTGTTCGAGTTGGGGTTGCATTTTGCATGAGACAACTAAAATTGACGGCAGACTTATGCAGGTTGCAGAATCTACAGTCAAGATCGATCAGCTGTTTATGGTTATTGCTTTCACTTCGACATTTTGCGTTCGGAAATTGTTTATAAGTTGTAAATTTAACTTTAAAGTTTTAGGCGCCCCGGTAGGCGAGTTGGTAGCGTGCTTGCCTATCAGCGTGGGGGTTGTGGGTTCGATTCCCACCAGAGGCTTTGGTCTGTCGCTGCAAAAATCAAGCCAAATAGTCTTTGTCACTCGGTTTATCCTTGGACCCAAAATTAGAATATAAATTTACTTTGTATTGTAATTAATAAATAAAATAAATAAATAAAACTTTAAAGTTATGAGTAATATATTTATAAACGAAGACAAATTCTATTTTGTACAAATGCTCTTCGATCAGCTGTTTTTGTTTTTTCTTACCGTCGTCTACCGTCATAACTAATCGCACACTATTGAGTCGTCAACGTTAACGGTCAAGACCAATTGGACCTTAACCGATCTTTGACATATTCGATCATTATTGCATTATTTGCTATGAAAACCTTTCAAATATTGCCATGTCAATTACTGACATCTAGAGTGTGTAGCCGAACTAATGTGTCAAAGAACAACTTGGGATGTCTGCTCTCTGTATGGTCTGTATGCAGAGTTGCAAAAAACATAAAACATAACGACTTTGCAAGTAACCGTTCTTTGACATATTCGATCTCCATGGTTACCATTAATTTTTCATTCACGGTGACTGTGTCGCCGTTTTCGAACAATCGCTCATCGATAGTAGCTGTCATTTCGATGACACTGAACGACCTCAGGCGGAAGAAGAAGAAGACAATCATGTGTTGTGAGCTTTTTTCATCATTTTTGCGGCAATTGTGTTTTTCAGCAAAATGTTTGCTTGTTTTAATTATAATAAAATAAAGAACGAGAACAAATTCAATAAAAAGAGTTGTGGAAAATGATGTAATTAAGAAGGACGAAGAAAAAGAAAACTTTCCTGAACAATCAGAGTATTTGCACGGGTAAGTTTCATATCAAAACCACCACAGAATTAGATCAGTTTTTAATGATCAGAATCTAAGGCAGAGACAGAGGTAAATGAAATGCGACATGGACTCGGTACAATTGTTGTAGAGCAGTACAATACTCCCGCCACTTCCGTCCGTATTTCCCTAACATTCCATGAACGTACAGATGGAACTTCTCTCGAATCAGTGAGCTGATTGGTTTTTGTTCTAGAGAAGTTCTTACTCGTAAAGTTCATGTAAGTTTCATATCAAAACCACTGAATTAGATCAATATTTAATGCTCAGAATTTAAGGCAGAGGTCCTGAAAATGCGACATGGACTCGGTACAATTGTTGTATAGCAGTACAATACTCCCGCCACTTCCGTCCGTATTTCCTTTAACATTCCATGAATGAACTTCACTCGAATCAATGAGCTGATTTGTTTTTTTCCAGAGGAATTCTTACTCGACTGGATAATCCGAGTCCTATTCATTGACAACAAACGTCTTAGCCTAAACCTATGTTAACATTTTTACAGTTTTACAGTTTTTACAGGGATATTTTTTTAAAAAAAGGGTGTAACTCAAAATTTGTTTTCCTCCGCCCCCTCTAAATTTGAAATCATTCCAATCAGGAATGTAACACAATGTTGTGTGCGAACAAACTTGGCCTAGGTGTTGTGGAAAACCTTTGTATCCCCTTTATGCTGCAAAATATTCAGGCATCTATAATTGTAGTTATGGTTGTTATCTGTGAATAATGGCTAACCTTTTTAGAATTTCCATCCACGGCTACTGCACTGAAATGTCATCATGATTTCAATTACATTTCCTTTGTGCCAAAGAGTCGAACCGTCATTCTTCGTTAACCAATTAAGGTCTACTTACAACTTTATATCGTCTATTAACCATTTAACCAATAAAACTCTAGAGTTTTTTTTGTTTTTTATTTCGTTTATTCATTCTGTCCGTCTGTCTGTCTTTGGCTGTTTCTCCTTATACTCATTACAATATCAGCGTATTGTTATACACCATAATTTATCAGCTTCGTGACATAATTAGCTGCCATTTGTGGTAGTGGGAAATCACTTGAAAAAGCCAAAAGCAACAACATCACCTCTCACTCAAGCGAGAGTCAACACTCCGGACTTCTTAACTTTCAATGAGAGATGCTGGTGTGCGATGGATGTTAAAAGCGACAAAAGGGGAGACAAAAAAAAAAAAGAAACAACAACAATTGGCCAAGACAAACACTGAACATTGGCCAGAATTGCCACATAAGACGGGAGTACTATAACAACAGCGTCACTACATGTTTGAATGTGAAACATTTGAAGGATTTATGTTCAACATACGATGAATTGTGTTTCGGGTGATTCCTTTACAAGCAAAAGAAGCGGCATCTGATCTGGTGGCGGCGACATTGTGTGTAGTGTACGGCCGCGTGTGAGTGTGTACACTGGAGTGTGATCGATTAATGATCTCAACAATAGCACCTCTTAAAAACTTCAGACATATTAGTGACTCCCGAGCCTGGGTGATGGCGATGGTTGGTGACGGTGACGGTGAGTGTTGGCTGTTTGTTTGTTTGTTTAGTGTTTGCTCGAGTGTGACAAGATGTGAGAAATAGATTGTTTTCGGTGTTTGCTTTTCGGATAAACTATTCGATTCAGGTGTAAAGCGACAACTATTTGTCGCTTGATTTACAAATGCTGCCAAACACCAGCGAGACAACACCGTTCACCAACCAACCAACCAACACAACACAACAACAGGATCACCAGAAGAGCCAGAAGTGCAACAGCCATAGAATACGAGAAGACGAGCAGCAGCCAAACAATCACAATTACAATCACTATTTGTTAAAACAATTACTATTCGAAATATTCCTCAAATTTAAAAGGCGGCCTCGTCGTTTGATCACATTTTAACGTTAACAAAAGTTTAACTTGGATTTTGACTACTGTTTTCGTGTTGGTGGCTGCTGCTGTTGGAAGTTTTGAGGCTTCCAACGATGCTGCTACTTAAAAATTGTTATTAAGATAAATTATAGGTTGTTATTGATGATCAATCGTCACCCTATATATTTTTTGTTTTCAGTGCGCCTTTTCGCTTCAATTCATATCCAAGAAATCTTAGCACTTAAATGGCCATCTATCTTTTGGTTACCAAAACTTCTCTTCTTCAGCCTCTTGCAGTGGCTCGATTTCTCAGCGGTGCTGGTGGTAGTGGTGATGGTGTTTCAAAGCGACATTTGTGATCTGCTATTATTATTGCTCTGTCTGCCTTTAGGTTTTAAAAAACCCATTGATCAATCTCTTGTTTCCAGCTGATGTTGATACTGTGCAACTGCTTGTTGCTATGAGGAGTCGCTTCACATCGTCTTCCAAAGTTGCAGTGCTGTTTCTTTATCTTCGGAGCTGAGCTTTAATTTTTTTCTCCACTCCATTGCCGTTATTTTTTTTTATTTCAGTTTGATTTTGTGCCTTTAAGGTGGGCAATTAACGAAACGATCTGTGAAAATATTTTATTACCAGAGAGTGTTGATCGATCTACTTTGATTTTATTTATGGCTTTGGCCAGGCCAGGCCATGCCAGACCGGGGCTACTTTGTACAAAACACAAAATAGTATTTGCGCTGGCAGTGGCCGGGCAGTAGCCAGGGTATCGGTACTGTTGGGGAGTTGATTATATTTAAGTGACCTGCTGACATATTGAATGAATGTTAGTGTGAACAAAATATGTGAGAAAATAAATCATATTTGCCACAGAGTCACAACGAGTGCGACTTAAAAACGGTTAGAAGTCATTTAAGAAAGAAATATGATGTCATTTCTAGGATACATTAAGGCAATGATGCTGACCTCAGAATAATAACTCAATTTTAGGTGGTAGAGAGAATAAGAAGATGAAGTGGAGTACCATTTCCATGCGATGGCCAACGGCCCTTGGACCCACACAAAGTCGTATCTGAACCACGGCCAAGAAGGAGGTGTTCTTCCGTCCTTAACAGTTCTTACTTACTGACTTCTTTCCCTTAACATTCCATGTAGGATCAGAGGGGGAATTTCTCTCGAATCAGTGAGCAGTGTATGATATAATTCTGTATACTCACTGATATTTCTTAGTGTAATGTCGAAACAATTGTCTTTAGAAAAAACCCTCATATGACTACAATTATCCTTTTATAGCCCATTTGTCATTTGCCATTAGTCAATGTTGTAACTTTTTATCTTTCTTTTTTTTTTAGTAAACCTTCAATATTTGGCCATTTGTAAATTCACGAGCAGCAGCAGTCGCAGCACTTTGCGTGCCAGGAAGTCTTTTTGTTTTATTGCTTTCATATCTCTGTCAAAAATTATAAAAATTTGCCATAAATAGACAATGACATTATTGGGTGTAAATGCCGCTTAACAGCCATTTGATATGGAAATTACAGAAACCGCACAGCTCCTCTTGGTCTTCAGCTGGCGGCCAAAGCCGAAACGCCGAAATGCACAAACATGCCGCTATCTAAAGGTGGTTTAAAGTCTTTTGGCCACCAAATGATGCCACGAGATGTTCAATACCGAAATGGGCTGAGATCTTTTGCCAGCGAGCGTGCGTTTATGTGTGTGTGCGTGTGTGTGTTTGTTAGTGTACGTGCCTTAAAACAATTAAAATCGAAGCTTACACACACACACAGCTACAGGACCCAGGGATTCATACACCGCCTATACCGCCATACAAAGTGTTAAGGAAGACTTAAAGATTAGCCTTAAGATCAGCATTTCATGCCGTTTCAATACCTACCAGCCTGCCAGCTTGCCCCGGCTACTGGTGTTGTACTCTACTCTCTACTGTGGCACACAACAGCCAAAGAGTGCAAAATCAAATACTCGCCCCGTTGTGCTAAGCCTAAGAATGATCGAAACCGATCGCATGTCTAAGATAACAAACATTTTTCACTTAGGCCGTGCAACAAACTTTGTTCTGTAAACAGTTTAGCCGTTCGATGTTTTAGTTTGTTTCTCGTTTCTCGTTTATTTTTGTTTTGTTTCGTGGCCAAATTGGCTGGTCGCTGCCATGCGGTTCGGCGAACGGAAAAAAGTCTGCCAGCTAAATAACAGCATATCTTAACACGGTAGCTAACATGCTTAAGTTTAATTAATGATAAGAAATCTGTATCTAAAGCTGTTGTTTGTTGTCTTGTAATGAGCCAATTCACCACAGCTTAAATTGAATTGAAGGCCTGCTACTACGGCTTCTCCATATGTCCCGGCCGTCATACGGCGTGGCATTCTGCTGCTTACCCCGTTTAAGCTTTCATGGAGCATCTGCAGCAGCGGCCAACGCCAGAAAACTAAAAACTTTGCGGCATCTCAATAACATGTAGATTTGTTGCTAATGTTTGTTTACCAACGAAAACGCGTGCATAACTTTGTGTTTCTTCCACCTTTTACGCTTTTCTTCTACTTTTTGTTTGTTTGTTTTTAAATTTGGTTGCCATAATGCATTCCCGAGAGTTTCAAATTCAAACGCATTGTAACACACTTCCAGCCCCCAGGATTTATGTACAATATTATGCCATTAATTAGTAACATTTCCTGGCAACGCTTGCGGTGCCGTCCATTTTCTCTCTCTCTCTCTCGCTCGCTCTTCCCATTATTAGATTGAAATCACTTGTTTATGGCTTAAAGTGAAAATCACAGACACACACACACACACACAAGGTTAACGATTAAAATCATGGGAATTGTTTTTTTTTTTTTTTGGATAAAGGCGGGAGGTTGGAACGATTTGAATTGATTAAAGTGATAACTATGTTAGATGGAGGGGCAGGGAAAACTGTATGGTCTATCTGTTTTAGAATAATCGTGCATTAACCTACAACGTTAAAAGTTTAGTGCAAGATTTGATGACCGCCACGGTCCAGACGCTGCAAAGATGTTTATGGAGCCCCTGCCCATATATGGGAGTTATATTCGATTTTACCACAATTTCAAAACAGCGAGTTGTGTTTCCTCTGTTTAACTGATGGGGTGTGAAAATATTTAATACGTTTATAGCACGTTGAAAAAGCTCCTATATTTTTTTGATATAGCCAAAAAAAGTATTTTGCGTTAAACTAAAAATCTTGCTGTTCTGGAACGGATTGACCGATTTGTACGATACGTGGGTCATGTGAAAGAGCATAGAAGTCAACTTTCAATTTATAATTCTTTTTATATTTTTTTAAAAAAAAAATTATAGATTTTTTTTAAAAAAAGAAATATTTTTTTAGTTTTATATTTTAAAAAAAAATATAAATTTTTTTTTTATGAATTTTATACCTTGTTAAAAAGTAATTTTTTTTTTCTAAAAAATTTTTATATATTTTTTTCCAAAAATATAAATAAAAAAAATATAAAATTTTTTTAGAAACAAAATTTAAAATTTTTTTAGGAAAAAAATATAAAAAAAAATTTATAATTTTTTTTTAAATATAAAATTATAAATTTTTTAAAAAAAAATATTTTTTTTTAAAAATTTTATATCCAGTTAAAATGTAAAAAAAAAATTGCAAAAAAATTTAAAAATTTATAATATTTAAAAAAAAATATTTTTTTTTAAAAATTTTGTATCCAGTCAAAAAGTAAAAAAAAATATATAAAATTTTATATTTTTTTTCTAAAAATTTTTATATTTTTTTTCTAAAAAATTTTTATAATTCTTCCCTAAAAAATTTTTATATTTTTTTTCTAAAATTTTTTTATAATTTTTCCCTAAAAAAATTTTATTTTTTTTTTCTAAAAAAATTTTATATTTTTTTTCTAAAAAAATTTTATATTTTTTTTTCTAAAAAAATTATATATTTTTTTTCTAAAAAAATTTTTATATTTTTTTAAAAAAAAAATTATATATTTTTTTTCTAAACAAAATTTTGTTTTTTTTCTAAAAAATTTTATATTTTTTTTTTTTTAAATTTTATATATTGTTAAGCAGTAAATTTATTTTTTTTTTTAAATTTTATATATTGTTAAGCAGTAAATTTATTTTTTTTTTTAAAAAATTTGATATTTTTTTTTGCAAAATTTTTATATTTTTTTTCTAAAAAGTTTTATTTATTTTTTTTTAAAAATTTTATATTTTTTTTTTAAAAAAATTATTTTTTTTTCTAAAAAAATTTTATATATTTTTTCTAAAATAATTTTATATTTTTTCTAAAAAGTTTACATTTTTTTAATTTTTTTTTAAATTTTTTGTACACATTTTTATTTGTTTTTAAAATTTACCGATGTTTTTACAGTGTATTTTGTGATAGAACCTATTTAATCAGTTAGTAATTGACTTTGTATATTTTACATATTACAGATAAACTAAATGCGCTGAAGTCAAAGACAACTAGTGGGCTGACGACCTAAATCACAAGAGGATTTTCAAAACAGAGGCGGGAACTACAATCTGAGAACGTATTTAAAGGACTAAAAGGTATTCTCGTTTTTTTTAAATCTGTAAATCTTAGGTTGTCTGTCCTATAGACTATCCGTGTCCGAGGTATGTGAAATTTAGAATTAACAGCCTGTTTTTATAAAACGAATGGGTTTTTCGTTAAAATTTCGTTAAAATAACGAACAGAAATTCTATTTCGTCAGTTTCGGTTTTTGTAACACGAAAGTCTCAGTTAAATTCTAATTGAAATTTTGTTCTTATGTATTTTTGTGTGTATTGTAATTGGATTCGTTGGAGTTATAGAAATAAAATTCAGTTTCGTTTCAATTACAGACGTTTCTGTTCGTCTCAGACGTATACGTTTTACAAAAACAGGCTTTAAGGCCCGGAAAGGTCAACTGTTATTTTCACCATCTCTTTCTTATGAAAAAAAAACAATTTTTAAAATGTCCTCCAACAAAATCTTCTGACCGGTAGCGTGAAGATTTTCCACACATAAAAGATTTCCCACACTTCTTCCTTAACGAAATGTTGAGAGGGAGTCACCTACTTGTTGAATTGTTCAAAGTATCTGAATTGCAATCATTGCTGGCTCATATTACTTTTTAATTGTTATTAATCGGCAATATTTTAACGTCTTTAATTTTGTCATTGTAATTGGACTAGCTGAGAGTCGTGGTTAAGCCTTTGTTCAGTTTGTCGCTTTAATTAATGGCTTTATGAAAATATTTTGCATATTTCTGAAAACCTATTATATCACCACGTATGTGTGTGTGTGTGAGTGAGAGTTAAGTCTTTTGTTTTACCTCTGCCAGCAATGCTCAGATTTAATTATTTATTAACAAAAATTTCCAATTTAATCCCTGCTTTCTATCAGCAGTAACTACCACAACATCAGCCACAAATTCCTTTGGCCAATTGTCGTTTTTGCTGCAGACGAGAAACCGTTAAACCAACGCGTTATTTTCTTTTTTTTTTGTCGTTTGTTTCATAGACGCTATCGTTATCGCCTTGCCTTGGCCGGCGACCGGCCAACCAACGCCTGCTTTATGCTATGCGTTATTTATTTATTTTTTTCTTCCGACGTTTGTGTAGCCAAAATATTTAGACGTACGTACATGTGTATGTCTGTATGTACGTATATATATTCTACCACCAAATCTTCTATTTGCCATTATTGACTAACAATTCTGCAATAATACAAACAACAACGCAGGTAATATGTATTTTGAGCAAAAGCAAAGGAGGATTTAAAACAACAACAAAACAAAAACCAAAAAAACAATCCCAACCATCGTAGATGCCTGCTGATGCCTCCATGTCGGCGAGGAGTTGAAGGAAATGCTTAAACATGCTCATACTTAAACTTATGCTATAATAACAGCGAAAACAAAACAGAAATCTGTATTTTCTTCTGCCAGTTGTTCGGCGGCGTTGTTCAGCACCAGCGTTGTTGTTATTGCTGTTGCTGGATTTGTAAGCAAAAAAAGTATTATTAAGTTTGAACTATGTGTAACCACCATAATGGGTCGGTCACACAGAAAATGTGTGCTGGCACCAAATTGCATGTGAGTCTTTTCGAGTTGATGGCAACAGAAACAACAACAACAACGACAAAAAAAACTAAAAAAAAACAACACCAGCAACAACAAAAAGAATAATAATAAAACTACGACATTGCACAAAGAGCAACCTGCACTATATGACATGATCGGGCTGTGCTTACAAAGTACGTGGATATTTTTCTGTTGGCCAAGTCCTGCAACCCAGCAAAGATTTCCAAGATCGTTTGTGTAGGAGCTGAATAGAAATCCAGGAGAGCAAGGCACCAATGACTACGGTGAAGAATACCTAAAGATAGAAGAATACCTAAAGATGTTTAATGGTAGTCACCCATTAAACAAAAATTGCCTTTGTACAAATTGAGTTGACAACTAACTACAAACGAATAACACTCTGGAGGGCAGATGGCCTAGGTCTATTTACACTAGTAGTCGTGCTCGAGATGTCACTACGTCTCTTTTGGCAATGTGTGTCTTGTTCGTAGAAAAATCTAAAATCTATTTGCATGTGACTTGATCGCCTGTCCTTTGGATTGTCTTTGATCTAAACGGCACAGGCTATCAAAGAATGTTTACCAAAAGGAGTGGTACGGCCTCAAACTCCAGATGTCACTAATTTTTTCATAGAAAGACAGTGGTACATAGTCCCGCCTGCTAAAGAAATTTGCATGCGACTTACGACATCTGCCATTAAGTTCGTCATCTATATAAAAGGCAAAGACAGTCTATAGGGCGACGACTAAGGAAACGCCTGCCCTCGAAAAATATAAAAAATCATCGAATTATTATTTTTTACGATCTAACAGGCAAAGACAGTCTATAGGGCAGACGTTCCGCCCTCGAGAAATATAAAAAATCATCGAATTTTATTTTTTTTTATGGGAGATATTTTTTTTAAATATTCGTCATACATATTATGTTGCATCACACATGCCCGGACATTAGGGTGGAGTGAAAACATGCTTTTTTTTAATTTGAAAAAGTTAACCTCGGAAAGAGATGTAGTCTGGGGCCCTAATGAGGGGAAAAATAAAGAAAAAAAATTTTAAAAAAATTTTAGGGGTCGCGCCACTCCCTCGAAATTTGGAAATTATCGCTATTTTGGCGTTGATTTTAGAAAAATCCTAAAAATTAACGACTTAACTTATTCGAAATTTAAAAGTTTGAGCCTGTTCAGTGCCCAAACAAAACTATTTGAGGCAAATATGAGGATAATCGACTAATATATGTAGCTTTGGTGGCGATTTCATTGTTCAGTCAATTTTCTGAAGAAGGGACGATTTGACTTATTTTACTTTTTTAAATTTTTGAACAATGAGAACATTTTTTTTAAATTTTTTCATGACCTTATTTCATTGTTTACGCTATTGCAAACATTTATTGACATAAAACTTTTTAGGATTTTTCTAAAATCAACGCCAAAATAGCGATAATTTCCAAATTTCGAGGGAGTGGCGCGACCCCTAAAATTATTTTCTTTATTTTTCCCCTCATTAGGAGACTACATTTCTTTCCGAGGTTAATTTTTTTTTTTTTGAATTTCACTCCACCCTACCGGACATAGCTCAAGAAAGTGACACAGAAACGAAGTGGTTGATTTTTTTTTTCTGAAGTACAGGAAGAGATGTGTCTGATATTTAAAATTCCATTTTTGATCGTGTTGGAGTTTTTTTTTTGGAAAAAAAAAATCTTTTTCCCAATTGGTTGCTGGGTTAGGCGGTTTAATTTGTCCGGGTGTATGTGATATTATGGCGTGGTATGAAGTGGTGGTGTTGTCTGTCGTTGTGGTGTGGCGTGGCATGGTTTGTTTTGGTATGTGCAATCCAAAAAAATGCAGATGAAGATGAGGTCGTCTGTTTTTTTTTTTTTTTGTTGTCTTCGTCCGCCAACTTCTGCCATATTCACTATAACCGAAACAACATCAAGCGAAACTTAAAAGACCGTTAGTTTTGTGACTAAACAATCAATTGATCGCTTACGATGCGCGTCTGTGACTCTTCGTTTTCATGTGCACTGTGCACTCAGTCCACTGTCCACTGTGGCGGTGGCGGTGGCGGGACAGATCTATGGGGCAGACAAATCCGTACGGTTAGTTATAAACCTGTAAGCCTGCAACTCTGGGATTCATAATGTGGCTGGCTTTCCTCCAAATAAAGGAGGCTTCTTCATCATGTGGTGTTGTCGTTCGATGTTGTTGTTGTTGCTTGCCAATATTGGTCGAAGCTGTGGCTGGTGTTGTTGTTAAGCAATACGCATTCACGACCTTTGTGCTTCTTATGGTTGGATTTGTTTCTTCTTGTTTGGATCTTCTTCGGTTAGACGTTCACAATATATTAGTTTGGGTTGATTTCTTTTTGCTCCCTCTCGATCTCTCCCTCTCTCTCTCTCTCTGTGTGTGTGTGTCTCTATGGTCGATGTGGGCTTTTTAGTTGGGGGTTATTGTCTTTGGCTGTTTGTTGTTAAGGTGGTCATTTATTCCTCCAACACCACCAACAACAACAACAACAAAATATGCATACACCTGCTAATGTATGTTGATGTTGGTGGGGAAGATGTTGAGTTTGGCCTAATCCACTGGTACTGATGTCAATATCGTGCTGGTGGAATCTTCTTCTTGGTTTTTTTTTTGTTTGCTTGTTGTTGTTTCGTTGTTATTGTTGTGTTCATCATAATAATGAGGAGAGAAATTTTTTATTGGTTAACAGCATTTTGAGAGGCTTTAGTTTCTTTTTTTTTTTACCCCCCGAACACACACACACGCAAATTGAAGGATGGAGAACTGTAATTGGCACAGTTGGAAAAATCGTTCATATGGAAAAATGCGACTTAGGAAAAAAGTTGACAACAAGTCAAACGTTAGCTGTGGCAAATTTCGTCTCCCTGGAGAAGGTCAGGAGAAGTATTGTGGGGAAAGTTGTGTGAGTGCAGTTTTGTTTATTCAGCTTTGAGCAGCACTGTATAATTGAAGAATTTCAAATAATAGTTATAGTTTCTACAAATATGTTTTCAACTAGTAAGTTGTAATGCGCCTATGGCGCCCGTTGAAATATGGAACAAAAAATTTTGTTGAAAAAAAAAAAAATTTTGTGGAAAAAAAAAATTTTGTTGAAAAAAAATATTTTTTCTTGAAAAAAAAATTTTTGTTGAAAAAAAAATTTTGTTGAAAAAAAAAATTTTTTCTTGAAAAAAAAAATTTTTGTTAAAAAAAAATTTTTTCTTGAAAAAAAAAATTTTTGTTAAAAAAAAATATTTTGGGTAAAAAAAAATTTTGTAAAAAAAAAATTGGGGAAAAACAAATTTGGGGAAAACACAATTTCTGTACAAAAAAAATATTATTTTTTTTATTATTATTATTTATAGAAAATTATAGAATGCCTACTTAAATTCCTACGTACTGCGTGACAGAGTCAGTGAATCAGTGTATCAGTGAATCAGTGTCGAGGGTAAATATATATTAAGATACCAGCTTCTTAACCAAAGAAAGTAGTTCCTCCTTTTTAGCAGATTACTGAAACCGTGAGGTTCAATAAATCATAAATGGAATTTGAGTGTCCCACTTTTGTTCAATTTTCAAAATGCTCATTGCCTATTTTAGAAATGAAAAATGCAAATCTAACCTCCGGGATTTGAGCTCATAAGAGGAGGTTAATTAATAGAGGGATGAGAGTTGCCTTAGTATTTATTACTTTGGAATCTCCAGTCCACGGTTACGCCTTTTCTGTAGAACCTGCGATTGCTTGAGACGGCCTGTAGTCTTCCATTTTGTCCTTCCCGGTGTCCTTAATTTTTCAAAGACAATTCCAATTCCCCGCGCGAGCACATTAGTGCTTATCAACTACACAGAAACAAAATGTATTTGCTTACAATCATAAATATGTTTTGGGGAGGGACACAAGCATATGTTTGTTTGCATACAATCATATATATGTTTGCAAACAAACATATATTCATATTGGCATACAATCTGTATTTTATATATTTAGCACCTACAGAGAAAAAATATATTTGCCTGCAATCATAAATATGTGGCGGACACAAGCATATGTTTGTTTGCCTACAATAATATATATATGTGCACACAAGCATATATTTGTTTTCACACAATCATTATTATTATATATGGCATATAATCTGTATCTTAATATATATTTACCCTCGACACTGATTCACTGATACACTGATTCACTGACTCTGTCACGCAGTACGTAGGAATTTAAGTAGGCATTCTATAATTCTATAAATAATAATAATAAAAAAAATAATATTTTTTTTTGTACAGAAATTGTGTTTTCCCCAAATTTTTTTTTCCAAAATTTTTTTTTTTCCAAAATTTTTTTTTTACCAAAATTTTTTTTTTTACGAAATTTTTTTTTCCAACAAAATTTTTTTTTTCTACAAAAATTTTTTTTTCAACAAATTTTTTTTTTCAACCAAAATTTTTTTTTGAACACAATTTTTTTTTCAGCAAAATTTTTTTTTTCCACAAAATTTTTTTTTTTTCAACAAATTTTTTTTTCCATATTTCAACGGGCGCCATAGGCGCATTACAACTTATTTTATATATTTAACACCTACGAAGACAAAAATATTTTTGCCTGCAATCATAAATATGTGGCGGACACAAGCAGATACATTTTTCCATACAACCATGTATATATTTGCACACAATCAGATATATAGTCGCATACAATATGTAGTCTATTTATTTAGCATCAACGGAGAATAATATATTTGCCTGCAATCATAAATATGTTTGAGGATGGACACAAGCATATATTTATTTGCATACTTGCATATATATATATTTTCCATGCAATCACATATATATTTGCACACAATCATATATTTTATATATATATATATTCCAACACGCCCCCTATAAACGCAGTACACTGCGTTAGCGATTGAAATTAGGCTATCGCGGAGAAGGAAACAGGGATTAGTGTTTGTTAACGTTTTTCTTGCATTTGAGAATAACACCGCTGGCAGGAATCACACTTGTTGCAAGAGTATTCCCCATTCGGCTGATGAACGAATTCTGTCTATAGTGTGCGATGCGATGGACCAGCCAACACTTAATATTCGATCCCTCGTGAGATCCTTAGACACTCAGTCCTTCAAAAACCACAGAAAACGCTGCATACAATTAAAATTTGTTAACGATCGACGAAATTCCCACGCTTGTTAAACAAAATTACAATGGATGTTTTCATTTTGATGGCGGTGACGGCAATGATGACGTTGACGATTTGTCTTCACAGCCATCGGCATTGGGCTTAAGCATAAGAAACTCTAGTCTAATTATATGCACTCCTCTTATAACAACAACAGCAACGGAAAAAAGAAGAAGAAATAACCTGCAATCTAAGGCACACAGCATCATCGCTGTCATAAAATTACCCCCACTCTTAAGCCAAACACAAACGATGACGACGAAGACGAGATGAGGATGACAACGTTGCAGTCGGACAAAAAAAAAAAACAAAAATTAAGTCAATAACATTGAAGTCTTTATAACAACGAAAATTGTACAGCAATTTACACCCACCACACCATCATCATCATCATGGCCAGCAAGGAAAACCATCGACAAGGCGACGTATCACATGCAGAGGCAATAAATGAGGAAACTAAAGCAAAAAAAAAAAAAAAAGAAGACATTGGGAAGAGTTGAAAGGTATGCAGCACACTGGGGAGAGAGAGAGCGAAACGTTATTGAGCAGGCAAATTACGGAAAATCGAAAACCTGCGGCTATGAGACACGATTTGTTATATTTGCTTAAGAATATTAACTATACGATGGTTTAGCATGCAAACGGCACGTTATGGGAGACAACTGACTGCTGCAGCTCGGCAACTTGAGATGTCAGATGGAGGCAGTTGTGTTGCTGATGTGTTACTGCTACTTTGGTGCCTCAGATGTTCAGATGTTGACGTTGAGCTTCTACGAGATTGGCCATGGCGATGGCGATGACAACAACAAGAAGAAGAAAACGAACACGTTAAACAGTTGCCATACTTACACTTGTGCTATGCTGCGCTGTGCTGTGGTGGCATGATGTGGATGCTGTTGATGATGATATGATCAACTTTAATCAGCTCATCGTAAACATCAATCTGCGCCATCTAATTTAAGTTAAGTTTCATGGCAGTGGCGTAGCTGAAGGAATTATAAATACAGTGTACTCTCTCCATGGGGACACCTCTCAACACCTCAAACGGACACCGGTTTCAGTAACAATCCGCTTCAGTCCTCTTGTGTACTTCTCTCATAAGTGGACAGAATTCTCAGTCCGTTAGGTGTCCGCGCTGTACATATCGCCCAATAACTTCAATAGTGCCACAATTCAAAATGCTCTTTCTATTTTTCTGCTCAAAACAAAGCTGTAAATCTCTTTTTTAAGTTCACTTACGTTCTGCGTGTATTATACATTCATATGCCAGGGAAAACCTATGAGTTTTTTCTTATATTTCCTAAGTAAGACACAATTAAAAACTTTAAACGGTTCTCCTGAAAAAATCGTATTTTGAGTTGTGACACTATTGCAGTAAATGAGCGATATATCTCCCATTCTTCCTGAAAGGAGCATAGGGTCTTAGCAAAATCATGCCACTTCCCTCAGTCAAAGCAAAGGTTTTTATTCCGCCTCAGGTGTGTCCTGCTTCGAATTCTATTTTTTTTTTAAATTTGAAATATTTTCAATTATATGAACTTTTTTTTTATCATTAAGATCAAACCGCACCTCAGTCAGTCATATGGGAATAGTGGACGGAAATACAACTTTCGAAATTTTGTTATTGAACAGCAGAAGTCGGAGTCACGTAATCTTGGCTCGACGCCACAGCCGGGTTTTTTAAACACTCTGAAAATAACTTGATTCTCCACCTATTTTCTCTGGCCCCCACGTCTCTGTGTTCATATCTACTCCAACGCCACAACATCGAAAAGAAAACACCAACAAAGTTAACACAGACCATTAAAAAAAGAGAAGACAAAAAAAACGAACAGAACGATCATTACCGTTTACTCTGGGCTTCAAGGCTTTAATCAAGTTGTTTAAAATAATAACACTTTGCGGGAGATACAAAAATAATTCAAGATGATTTTCGTCTTAAGCAGCGAGATACAAACCAAAGAACAACCAACGACACTTGAAACAATTTTTATAAATATTTTCAAAGATTTCGTCACGATTTTTCCAAATAAGCAAACAAAAATGGATTAGTTAATTACCCCGGGCCAGAGCGAATAAATAAACTCAAGGTAATTAAGGCAACAAAGTAGAAGAAGAAGGCTTTCTTGCCACTTCAGTAAGTTGCTATAATTTCGTACCATTTGTTGCGGCCACATTGCGTATGTGTGCGTAATAATTTCAAATCTCTGTTGAAAATCTTTTGCCATGCCTAAAAGTATACTATGAAATTATAAAATTTAATAATTCTCCACGATTTTCATGCCAGGGCTTATCTCCAAACAATTGATCATCACACAAGTGTCTAGAGGGTGCTGTGTAGTCTCCAACCAACATAGGCACATATGTGTGTATGTGTATGTACATGTGAGTACATAAGCCGCGGCTCTATATAGGTATGCTGTGCCTCCTATGTGATTCACCTGGTTTTTATGGAATAACAGATCACAATTTTCCTTCCGCCACCCAGGCCGTCTATCATGGCTGGGCCACCCCTCCTCTCACTCACTCTGCCTTTTGGTCTGGGGCTTTGTCACTTATTTATTAATATGCCATTTTGACTTTGCATAAATTATTTGCAAGTTAAATGTTTATACATATCTGTACTGTTTTTCTTTTTTGCTTTAATAATTAATTTCATTTCTTATCATTAACTTGAGCTGTCATTCAATGAATGCACGCGTACGTGTGCCTGTGTGTGTGTGCGCGTCAGTGTATGTGCTTTCGAGCGAGTGTTAATCATTTAAAAACATTTCAAATGGTTGTACATCATTGGAATTGTTAAGTAATTAAATTGGCGCTTTGATGTCAACAAATTGTCGTTGCAATTAATACAGAAATCTAATGGGGGGGGCTTAATAGAAAAATTGCTGCAAAGGGAAAGTAGGAAATTAATTGAGAACATAGAGCACAGTAATAAATTAAGCAACTATAAAGAAGAAACAAAAATGCAGATTGATTGCGGTCACGATCTGGCTTGTGAAATACATTTTATTATGGAACTAAGATGTTGTCTTCGAAGAACAGGGAAGTTCTAAAAGGAAGCAAACACTGTGTCTTTTTAGGGGAGAACAAAAGGGAGAATGAACAGAGGTTTTTAAAATCAAAAGACTTAAGGCACACGTTGAATTGCACCATTAGGTCGGTGACAAAATAACTATACAATCGGTGACAAAATAATTATACAATCGGTGACATAAGTATACAGGAATTTCAACATTTCAAATTTACTACGTAGTAAAATTAATTAATTAATTTTTGTTTTTGTTTTTAAAGATACGGATCAATAGGTTTCAATTCTTCGTTGAAAATCAGGAGTCGTTTAAAGATGAGGTTACATTTTCTTAGATTCTAAGGAAAAGTATTATTTTACTAACTACATAAAAAATTTCAATTTTTTGGTCGTCATAATCTGAGACCACTGACTTAGACCTAGAAAAAACCTTGAACATGTTAACAATTCGTCATTGTTATGTTGGGCAGTTCGATGCTCTATATTCCTACAATAGATCCGACCAGTTCTGAACTGCCTTCAATAGTAAACTTTTTGATAGGGCTTGTCCCTGATGTTGAAACATTTAGCCG
>OY282515.1:84261320-84313238 GCA_958296145.1 Hydrotaea cyrtoneurina
TGTTGAAACATTTAGCCGACCATATGCTTCGTTATCGCTTCTACTTTGGTGCTCTTTTTTTTCTAACGAATCACATTTTTATCACCTAGCAAAACTTCCGCTTCTGGACCAATTCATTCCGACATTGTGACAGAGTGGTGGGGATTTCGAAGCTTTGGCATTGCTTTAGACAAAAACTGCTACAAATCATGCAATTTTCGCCGGATTATCAAAAAATATTCCAAGTTATAAACGTAACAGTTTGTTCTTTGTATAAATACAAGTTTTAAAGCCCAGAAAATGTTTTCTTAATTTTTGAAATATTTTTCTTAACTTTTGAAATATTTTTTCTTAAGTTTTAAAATATTTTTCTTAGTTTTAGGAATATTACTCCTAATTCATAAAATATTTTCTCAAAATATTTTTCTTAATTTTTAAAATATGTTTCTTAATTATTAGAATATTTTTCTTAATTTTTAAAATATTTTTTTAATTTTTAAAATATTTGCCTTAGTTTTAGAATATTTCCCCGAATTCATAAAATATTTTTCTTCATTTTTTTAGTTTTTAGAATATTTTTCCTAATTCTTAATTATGTTTTTAATTTTTAAAATATTCTTCTTCATTTTAAAATATTTTTCTTAGTTTTTAAAATATTGTTTTAACTTTTAGAAATTTGTTCTTAATTTTTAAAATATTCTTTTTAATTTTAAAATATGTTTCTTAATTTTTAAATATTTAGAATATATTTCATAATCCTTAAAATATTTTTCATAATTTTTAAAATATTTTTCGTAATTTTTAAAATATTTTCTTAATGTTTTTTCTAATTCTTAAAATTTTTCTTTAGTTTTTACAATATTTCCCCTAATTCATAAAATATTTTTCTTAATTTTTAAAATATTTTTTCTTAGTTTTTAAAATATTTTTCTTAATTTTTAAAATATTTTTCTTAATTTTTAAAATATTTTTCTTAATTTTTAAAATATTTTTTTTTAGTTTTTAGAATATTTTTCCTAATTCTTAAATATGTTTTTTATTTTTCAAATATTTTCCTTAGCTTTAAAATATTTTTCTTAGTTTTTAAAATATTGTTTTAACTTTTAGAAATTTGTTCTTAATTTTTAAAATATTTTTTTAATTTTTAAATTTTTGGAATATTTTGCATAATTTATAAAATATTTTTCATAATTATTAGAATATTTTTCCTAATTCTTAAAACATTTTCTTAATTTGAAAAATGTTTTTCTTAATTTTTAGAATATTTTTCTTAATTTTTTTAGAGCTTTTTCAGTTGAAAACATAAAATTTCAACAAAAACAAACCAAAATTATGAATTCATTTGTCTGCAACATTCGCAATTTTTGTTCGTTTTTTTTTTATAAATTTTTTTTTATGATTTTAATGAAAGAATAAGAATTGACATAAGACATAAGACATTAGAATTGCCAAATTAATGAAAAAAGTGAGAGAAATTGAATTTTCACCATATCTCGAAAAACGAACATTCAGAAGATCATTTTGCATGAGGATCAGTTGGTTTCGTAAAAAGCAGCATTTTGTGCCAGAACAGTGTAATAGGCCAAAAAAAATTAATTTGAATTTTACAAAAAAAAAACATCGGTTGTGGGAAAACGCGGCACCCAATTTGCTGACAGCTTCATTCATATGCAAATGTTTATGCAATCCAAACTTCCTATTCAGATGTTTACTATTTGTGCGATATCAGACACTTGTATTCGAAGAACTCAAAGGAGGTGATGGTTTTGGTCTTCCTCAATTGTCCTCGCAGGTTGAACATTTTCCACAACGATGGCCAAGCAAATGAGTGGTGTGACATATGAGGGAGGGGACCCCTCTGCTGCAGCATCTCAATTAATACGTTTAGTAATTCTTTTGAGATGACATCATTCGTATTTTTAGAAATGTTTTGTTGTTGCTGTTGTTGTTGTAATTTATGCGCACATGTATAAAAATGCATGTTTTTCTTAGTATCTCATCTCTCTCTCTCTCTCTGTGTCTCTTTGTCCGTGTACAATTACTCCATAAATTATAAAACATTTCAATTTGTCACATTCACTTGACTTATCTACTGATGCTCTGCGGGCTCTGGTGGTTGTTGTTAATATATTTTTTTGTTTATTGTTTTGCAATATAAAATTTATACGAACAAAAAAAACATGATCTCGTAAAACAAAATACTCGAACAAATAATGGATAGACAGACGTACGTACGAACATACACACAGAGAACTCTGTGCAAAGTTTAGAAACAATGAATACGCGGGCAAACAGAATGAAAGGTAATATTTGTTAAATTTGTTGACTGTCGACTGTCAATAACAATTGTTGCAAATTGCGCATCAGCCTCCCTGAACATTGGCGGCAGCATCAACAACAACACCATCTTAGCATCGGTTACAGCAAGTGAATGAAACAAAGTTGTTGTTTTTCCTTTTTATTTTTAAACAAAAATACAGGAAGACGAATTGTTGGCCAAACGAACGTGTGACACATTCACTGCAAATACATACATTCATTCGTTCAATGGCTGGGGAAAACTAAAAGACACACACTGTCATTGACAATGACTACGACTATGACAGCGCTGCAGCAGCGGCAGCAACATTTGAAGACGGGAAAGACCGAAACAGCAGCAACAGCAACTCATCAAAACGGAATCATGTTTTGGAAGAGAGAAAAAAAAGAATGAAATAAAACCAACAACATCCACCACATCATTTGTTGCCGCAACAACATAACAATTCTGCACGACACTCAAACGTTCACACGGTGAGCGAGTGTTTGACCAGAGCCACAGATTGTGGTGTGCGTGTGTGTGTGTGGTTTTAGAATGTCTTTCACATCTAGCATGGAATGTGGTACCATTCAATTGTAAACCAATTTCATGGCGCTAATAAATTTTATTAGCAATTTTTCTTCCCCCCCGCTCCCAATCCATTGCCAGCCAGTTGATCCGACAACATTTACTTGTCGTATGGGGATTGGATGATCGGACATCTGCTCCGGTCGGCTGTTGTGTTATAATTTATTGGTATTGTGTTAAATTTTTATTATGACACTGGTGACAATAACTATAGCAAATTGTCAACAACAACATCATTTTTTATCTTCTCCTTGCGGCCAATGAATAAATTGCCATTGGCCGGCCGGCCGGCCGACTGTTTCTGTTTCCATTCGTTTAAGAGTAATTGTTTTGTATGTTTTTTTTTCTGTCTGTCTACAATTGCATTGTGCGGCGGTTACGCTGTTCACATATCTGAAATTTTTGTCTCAATTTATCCAGGCATTTTTGTGTGTCAATCTTCTTTCGCTTTAGAGTCGTCGAGTGAATGCTACGATTTGATTTGTGTTGGAAATTGATTTATGGCCACTAATTTTACATGCCACCGCAAAATAATGTTGCGCCGACAATTTATGTGACTGGTGCGCCGGGTGCGGTGGTGATTACAGTGACACATGTGCCATTGATTTTCCTGCAAATAGTTGAGATAATTGTGGAAATTTCATTTCGTTTCGTTTTTCCTTTGGTCTTTTTGATTGTTTTGGTTGTTTGGAAAAGTAAAGCTTACAAGTTTGTTGCCTAAGTCTTTTGTTTGGCTAAAGGTTGTATTGTGCGTTCTTAGAATTTTGTAGTTTGACAAAGATGCTTTAAAAAATTTATTAGACATTCGAAAAAGTTCCTCCTTTGTTGCTTGCTGACTTCTTCAGCTAATCAACATCTAGTTGATGTTGTGTGTGCGACGTTAACACAAGAAAGCCTGGTTCATATCATGGCAGAACATCTAGATTTTCTTCAGTAAGAAAGTACTTTAAATGTGAATTAATTGGCAAGATGTTGATTTTTAGAGAACTATAACTTTATTTTTGGTTTTGAGTCTCATTTTGTATTTTAATTCATTGATTTCATACGAAAATGAATGCGACATTTGAAAACAAAGTTAAAAAACAATTAAATTTCCTGCCTTTTGTAATAATGTTCTTTATCCATATTTTTTTTTAACAATTTTCGTGTGCCTTCTTTGTCCCTTTTTTATTCGTTTTTTGCATACCCTATCACCTTCCAGCTCCTTGTTATATTTCTAAATTTTTAGAATATTTTTCTAATTTTCAAAATAATTTCCCTAATTTTTAGCATATTTTTCTTAATTTTTAAAATATTTTCTTAATACAGTTTTGTTTTCATTGATTATTTATATTTCTTTTCACAAAAAAAGAAATGTTCAAAAAAAGGCTTCAAGCATAGTGTTTGCTTTGCTGCCACATTACTTCATTTGCAATGATTTCTACTTCCATAATTTTTAAAATAAATAATTTTTGGAATATTTTTCTCAATTTTTAGAATATATTTCTTAATTTTTTAAATATTTTTCTTAATTTCTTAAAATATTTTCTTAGTTTTTAAGATATTTATCTTAGTTTTCAAAATATTTTTCTTAATTTTTAAAAAATTTTAAATAATTTTCTTAAATTTTGGAGTATTTTTCTTAATTTTTAGAATATTTTTCTTAATTTTTAAAATATTTGTCTTAATTTTAAGAATATTTTCGTTAATTTTTTAAAAAAAAAATTAAATTTTAAGAATAATTTTCTTATTTTTAAAACATTTTTCTTAATTATAAGAATATATTCATTAATCTTTAAAATATTTTCCTTAGTTTTATACCTATTTCCTTAATTTTAAAAATATTTTCCATATTTATAAAATATTTTTCTTAATTTTTAAAATAGCTTTCTTAATTTATAATATTTTTCCTAATTTTTAAAATGTTTTAGAATATTTTCTCAGTTTAAAGAATATTTTCCTTAATTTTAAAAATATTTTCCTTATTTATAAAATATTTTTCTTAATTTTTAAAATAGTTTTCTTAATTTTAAGAATATTTTTCATAATTTTTAAAGTATTTTTCTTAATTTTTAATACATTTTTCCAAGTTTTTATAATATTTTTCCTCATTTTTTAAATATTTTTCTTAATTTTTAAAATATTTTCTTAATTTTTACGTTTTCGGAATATTTTTTCTTCATTTTTAAAAGAAATTTCTTAATTTTAAAATTTTTTTTAATAATTTTCTTAATTTTTGGAATATTTTTCTTAATTATTTGATATTTTCTTGGTTTCTAGAATATCTTTCTTAATTTTTAAAATATTGTTTCTACATTTTTAGAATATTTCTCGTAATTTTTAAAATATTTTTTCTAATTCTTAAAATATTTTTCTTAATTTTTTAAATATTTTTTTTAATTTTTTAATTTAAATTTTGGAATATAAATATTTTTTTTCTAATTCTTAAAATATTTTTTCTTAATTTTTAGAATATTTGTCTTAATTTTTTAAATATTTTTTTTCTTAATCTTAAAAATAGTTTTCAGAATTTTTTTAAATATTTTTTTTGTTTTTGCATAATTTTTAGAATATTTTTCTTAATTTTTAAAATAATTTTCTTAATTTTGTATTTTTTTTTAGTTTTTAAAATATTTTTCTGAATTTTTAAAATTTTTTTCTTAATTTTTTTTCTGAATTTTTATAATATTTTTTCTTAATTTTAAAAATATTTTGTTCTACATTTTTAGAATATTTTTCCCTATTCTTGAAATATTTTCTTAATTTTTAAAATAGTTTTCCTTATACGTAGATTTTTTTTTTGAATTTTTTAAATATTTTTCTAAAATTTTTAGAAAATTTTTTTTTCCTCCGTTTCTCCCACCATTTCATGTAAACACAATACGACTGACTTATGTTATGTTACGCGTTGCTATAATCACTGATAACTTCACATTCACATTTCGTTGAGTTTGCTATAAAATCTGTTAAATTAGCATTACCGTTCATGTCTGTTATTAACAGTGAAGAGTTTTAAAGGCCTACCAGCATGTTAAGGAGAGACTGTTAGTGGTGGCGCAGAAAAGACTTAAGACACATATGGAAAATGTTTTAGATGGGAGAAGGAAATTTTGTTCAAATATATGGCTGACTGAAAAGAAGAAAAAAAAAAAACAAAAAGGAAAATGGTTTGAATTTCAGATTTCCATGTTGGACCCTTCAATGTTGTACAAATGCTTTGTTTAATTGTATTCAAATACATTTTTTACACCCATCATCATGAAGATGATTGAAGTGTAGCATACTATGGATTTGCAAGGCATTTACAGTGTACTATTTCCCTGGGGACACCTCTCATAAACGGACACGTGTTTCACTACCAATCCGCTGGTGTGACTAAAATAGGAGCGCAAGATTCTAGAAGGTATAGACTTATGGTGTGACTACATATGAGGAATTATCCCAGACGTCTAGGCCCTCCAATATACCCCTTAATTACTATTTTCAAGAAGGGTCCACACAACTCCCCTCAATCACTTCTCACACAAATCCATCACACAATGGTCAGCATCTTCTAAAAATGTGTGAACTTTTCAAAACTGCTGCCATTGTATCGCCCCCCACCTCTCCCAATTAAGCTGTGGATGATTTGATGGAAAGCAACGTTCGTGTCTTAAATCTATTGTCTTCTTCCCTGAATTCCCTCCATAGCACTGACCGATGAAAATGAAAAACAAAGAATGAAAACGAACAAAAATTTCATTCGACAAGGGAGACAAAGGAGGACAAAAACTGACATATAAGACAACACTTAACGATGTGAAATGGACCAAATAACACGATGCATCGTTTGATTGGAATCATAATATTATACTTGAAAATTGAAATTCTGGAAGTCATCTAGTTAAACTCTGATGGGGGGTAGGTGTAAAGAAAAAGTAAAAAAAGAATATACCATCAAACATGGTGGAGAATGGAGAACAACAACTTGAATGTTATTGTTATTATCGAAATCTTTTTGGACATAACAATCACAAAAAATAACATTTCAATTTGTCCGTATTCTGTAGCTGCTGCTCCCGCGGTTGTTGTTGTCGTTTTTTTATAGAGATAATTATAAGTTTTATTGCTTTTGTTTGTTATGGGTCTCCCCCAACAAAAAAAAAAAAAGAAACACATACACCAAAACAACGCTTAGCTTAGCCAAGCGAAGATAAAAAGAACACCAAGTGAAATAATTTGTAACGCACTCCAAACTATCGGTGGTGGAAGTAAATCATCTCAAAATCAGAGATAAGCAAAATAGTTTCAAATTTTTATGACCACAGATTTACCCAACAACAACAGCCAAACAACACCAGACATTTGCCTTTGATCTTTGACGAGTAATTTGTGAAAACAAAAACAACAACAACACTGAGTGTGTGTGTGAGGCTTAAATGGCGCATAATGCGAGTATTTGGAGTTTGTTGTCTTTGACTTCTGATCAGTGATTCAGCTTTTTTTTTTATTTTTTGAGACTTAGCCGATACCCTCCTCCTCCACCACTTTGGACAGAGTTGGTCTATTGAGTGAGTCGTGTTGTTTGTGACAATTTTTCAATAAATGGATGTTAGGGGTTAGAGTAAAAATCGTTATTAAATGTCGTCCAGATCTGAAACCGCTATAAATATTGAGGGCAGCCAGGGCGATACCTTGTTCCATTTTTTGCTTAACATTTCATGAAGGAACCGCCGGGGAACTTCCCTTATCAACAGTGACCTGTCAATGACATACTTGTATACTCACTGACTGGGACTTACCCCGGTATTCATAAAAATTTATAACAGCTTTATGAATATTTGTTAAGAAAAATGTTTGAAAACAAAAAAAAAAAATAATTTTCACACATTTTTCTTAACAAAAGTTTTTGAAGCTGTTATACATTTTTATGAATACGTCCCTTTTCAGTTTTCATTTTTTCTTTAGTTTAAACTTAATTTCACGTTCATTGATTTATTATTTTATTTATTACCTTATTTATTGCAATTGAAATTATATGAACAAATGAATAAAAAAAATATGTAATAAACTATTTAATAAAGGGACTACGACCTGATTTATTAATTTCGTCCCCCTCGATTTTAATTTGTCCCTTCTTTTTGTTTTGGCATTTTGACCTCGTATTTCTATTCTCCTTAATTTTTAAAATATTTTCTTAATTTTTAAAATATTTTCTTAAGTTATATTCCTTATTTTTTAAATATTTTCCTTAGTTTTAAATTATTTTTCTTAATATTTATAATATTTTTCTTAACTTTTAAAATATTTTTCTTAATTTTTAAAATAGTTTTCTTAATTTCTTAATTTTTAAATTATTTTCCTTATTTTTAAAATATTTTTCTTAATTTTTATATTTTTCTTAATTTTTAAAATATTTTTCTTAGTTTTAAGAATATTTTCCTTATTTTTAAAATATTTTCATTATTTTTAAATTATTTTCCATATTTTTAAAATATTTTTCTTAATTTTTAGAATATTTTTCTTAATTTTTAAAATATTTTTCTTAGTTTTAAGAATATTTTTCTTAATTTTTAAAATATTTTCCTTATTTGGAAATTATTTTCCTTAATTTTAAGAATATTTTCTTTATTTTTTAAAATATTTTTCTTAATTTTAAGAATAACTTCCTTATTATTAAAATATTTTTCTTAATTTAAAAATATTTTTCTTAATTTTAAGAATAATTTCCTTATTTTTAAAATATTTGTCTTAATTTTAAGAACATTTTCCTTAATCTTTAAAATATTTTTCATAGTTTTAAGAATATTTTTCTTAATTTTAAAAATATTTTTCTTAATTTTTAAAATATTTCTCTTAATTTTGAGAATATTTTTCATAATGTTTAAAATATTGTTTCTAATTTTTTTCTTAATATAAAAATATTTTCCTTAATTTTTAGAATATTTTTCTTAATTTTTAAAATATATTTCTTAATTTTTATAATATTTTTGTTAGTTTTAAGAATATTTTCCTTATTTTTAAATTATTTTCCTTATTTTTAAATTATTTTCCTTATTTTTTGATTCCCAAGTACTTTTAAATACTCTTTGATATTTCGAGATACAAGTAGGCGATTTCAGTGTTAAATAAGTGGGAGAGCAAGAGAGACAATTTCGGTGAAAACTTTGTCCGATTCTCTCTCCATCGCAGTTTTTGTCAATTGTCTGGTTGACTTTTTTCTATGTTTTTATAACTTTTTTCATTAGTTTTGAATTGTTTGTATTTGTATTTTTCTAATTCTGTCCTCGCTATTTGTAAGAGTTTATTTAGAGTCCTCCGCTTTTCTCCCCTTTGGCTAACACCCCTTTTGTTTCCCATTAAGCGAGCCCAATTTGTAACATCTCGTTGGGTAGTGCCCCCACCAGTCGCCTATTGGCGTCTGCTCTCCGCATGTCAGTTTATGATCCCTCGCCGTCCCCAAACCAAACAGCATCAGTTTGTTAGGGAGCCATAATTGAACAACAACAACAACAACAAGGAGAAAAACCAGTAAACCATTTAATGCTTTTCTGAGATCTTTATTTTATAGAAATGTGTGAAGTTATTTTTTGTTGTTGTTGTTGTTATCGTTTCGGCTGGTTTTATTTGTTTTTGTTGGCCTCCCGTCCAAGAGAATTTATTTTCTATTCATTTGTTAAATAATTACAAAGTGTCTTTTTAAAAATGTTTATTATGACGGTTTAGATAAAAAAAAAAAACACACGAAATACTTCGGTAAATTGAAATATTTCTTTAAACAGATCGACGGTGTGTGTGTGTTCATTGAAAACATGCCAATTCATGTCAAGTTGGTTGGTTGGTCGATTACATGTTTTCGAAAATTAAGTGGTAGCGGGTGTCTTTAAAATAAAATAAATTGATTTGTCTTCAAACAAAAATGTATTTCCAAACAAAATGCCACTTTTTGCCCTCTACCCCGACAGCGGTGACGACGGTGGTGGCGGCGGTGGCGGCTCAAGTGCAAATTACGCCAAACAATGGCGGCTGTAATTTGTGATGAATCGATATTAATGGCTGAATGGTGAGATATTGACTTTGGTTTTTTGATATTGGTTTCCGCGCTCCGAGTGTTGGTGGCTTATTTCCATTATTAAGCTCATAAATTATGTTGCGGTCTTTTGTGTGGCAGCGATCTCTATTTCTATTTCATTTTTGTTTCGGTATTTACCGTTACTAATTTGTGATAATAATGAAAATTTAATTAAATTTGCTGGGCATTTTAACACCCACCATAAATATTTTTCCTTTCTTTGCCGAAATGATTAAACATCCCAAGAATGTTCGGGCATACATTGTTTGTTGGCGAATTATACAATATTAATAAATTTTAGTTTATTTGATGAAGAAGAAGACGAAGAAAAACAGAAGACTCTGTTAACCCTTAGTGGGGGGGACAGAATATATCGATCCCTAATCGCGAAAGAGCTGAAAGCGCTACAAAGAACATTTCACAGGCGTGAATTTTTTTTGTGGCGCTTACGATAGTTACAATTAATTTGTTATATCATTGTTAACAAGATTTTTTAATATTAATATTTTTCAAATTTCATTAAAAACCTAGTTTCGAATGTCGTAGAATGTCGTCTTTTTTTCGAGCTAAAGAAAAAAGGTCACAGACAATTTTATAAAAGAATCCATGAATCGTTTGTCTACTCTTAGAAAGAGATTTGAAATTTGAAATATTGGTGAGAATTGACTGAATTTGGGTGGAGAGAGGATCCTCTCGAATGTATTATGGATGGCTTCTCTGATAACAATGAAAGGTACAATTTTCTTCGACGACAGACCCAACTACATTCCAGAGCACATTACTAATTCAAATACAGGCGATTGTCCGGATAATCGAGTTAGGACAACTGAACACATCCCTTCGGTTTGATGGCTTTTATTGAACTCACCCTGATTACCAGCCGTAAAGTAATGAGTTGGCCGATTGCCTTTACAATTAAGATACAAAAGTAATAAATTGACAGCAATAACATAAATACGTATGACAGGATCTTCACTGAAGCATTGTGTAGGGTTTTTCTTATACAAGTGGAAAAGGAAAGCATCTGGAATTATTTTCTTTCGAAAACAGACCAAAGACTTCCCTGCTCATAGTGCGAACATTTTACTAACTACTACCATCCTTTTACAGTCGTTCCTCTTTCCAGCCTCTTACGCCCTTCTTCCATCGTGCGTCCTCCTAACGTCTACTGACCTTCTTCCATCGTCCCTTCCTTCTTCCATCATCCCTTCCTTCTACCATCGTCCCTTCCTTCTACCAACGCCCGCCTGTTCATCTTTAAGCTAACCAACCCTAAGTCAATCTTTTGTTGTTATACCATTGCATTGGAATTCCCTCCTTCTAACGCCAAGTTTTAGTCCTTCCTTCGTCCATGTGGAATTCGTTCATTGGTGGGTCTTTTGCCAGAAGTCTGCCTTTAGTCCATTATGGGACTAGAGGGTTGCCGGCACCCATTTGCCTGAAAGCGGTTAACTTTCCGCTCAAGCCGTAATTCATTTGGCACACCTCACCGATCTTCTCTGACCGACCAGACCGACTTGAAGGGGGATCATGGTCGAACGAATAGAAGAAAGTTCAAAAGTTTATAGTGCAAATATAAAACACAAGTCTACTTATTGGGTCGGCACTATAAGCAAACAACATCGCTGAAGATGTGTGTTGCTGCCAATATGTGTGTTGCTGGCCTGCGGCGTATAAAGTTAATATGTTGTCTTAGCTTAAGGAATATTGTGTCGGCCTTTTGGCCTTAATAATGTTCAGCTCATATATTTCACCTACGTTGTCGTTGTCGTCGTCGTCGCCCATCTCCATGAGCTTCTCTTCTCCCGTATCAACTTTATTACTCATTGCCACTCATGGCGAACATAGTAAACGAGCATTTGCCTTGTCCTCGCCTTCGCTACAGATATTCGTAGGTTCTCCTTCTTAAGTAAGAGCTTCTAAGCGAAACACTGTCATAATGGTTTTTGTTGTTGTCTTTGGGTGGTGGCGTTCTTTCGGAGGCCATGCTCGCTCGTACTACTAGAAGAATGCCGCATGTTGCATCATCTCGCTCGCTCTCGTAAGTGTTTCGGTTTTGTACATTTGGGGTTATAAACAATTGTGTTTATGTGATTTTATGTTCACCTGATCTTTTTTCCATAATAAATCATGCTGAGCGACATAAATCGATTACGGGAACATGTGCCCGAATCAGAGAAATACAAGGCGAGCATATGTTATGCTGTGTGAACGGGATGAGTAGGAATTGTGATGGGAGGGATGGGGAGCTGAGGTGCGGTGATTGAATATGAAAATGTTTACGTATTAAGGTTGAGAAACTAAATTTAATAAATATTGCTTAACTAGTAAGTTGTAATGCGCATATGGCGCCTTATATTTTTGGAAAAAAAATTTTCGTTGAAAAAAAAATATTTGTGGAAAAAAAAATTTTGTTGAAAAAAAAAAATTTTGTGGAAAAAAATAAATTTTTGTTGAAAAAAAAAATTTTGTGGAAAAAAAAAATTTTGTTGAAAAAAAAAAAATTTGGAAAAAAAAAAATTTTGTTAAAAAAAAAAAAATTGTGGAAAAAAAAAATTTTGTCGAAAAAAAAATTTGTTGAAAAAAAAATTTGTAAAAAAAAAATTTTGGAAAAAAAAAATTTTGGTAAAAAAAAAATTTGGGGAAAACACAAAAAAAATATTATTTTTTTTATTATTATTATTTATAGAATTATAGAATGCCTATTTAAATTCCTACGTACTGCGTGACAGAGTCAGTGAATCAGTGTCGAGGGTAAATATATATTAAGATTTTGAAAGATATGGACATTGTTATACCGGAAGGTGCATCAAGTGGGCTTAATTTAAATTATCAGCAATTCCCCGGGAATTTGTTCCCTGTTCCCCTATTTTAAATAAAATCTCGCCGGGAATTTGTGCAGTACACAATAACATCTTAACTGAAAGCCGGAATCCGATCAACATACATTTGGAAAACAACTTAATTGTCGGCAACATAGTGGTTTTTTGCCCACGGATTTTACCAGCTGATTACACCGTGTCACACACATTCTGTCCTATGAACCAAATTTACTTTTTCGCAAAGGGGATACAAAATAAAAATACACGTGTATCGGCGATTTTCATGTACACGTCAGAATTTTTTTTTTTTTTAATTTTGAAGTATGAAGCTCGTAGTGACCTGTGTGAAAGTGATCCAATCGAGCTGATTTTTTGCAGGCAGACTCGTGGAAATGTCTGTATCACGTCAAATTTTTTAAAAAATAGATTTTTTTAATCAATTCTCAGATTTTCCTAAATTTTTTTTTTTTTTTTTTTAAATGGTTATCGTTTTTTTAAGGTTTCACTCAAAAAAACATTTTTTTTTTCGTAACGCTTAAGTAGTTTAAAAATTTGGAGTCTCTTCAAGTTATGCTAAGAAAAGTGAAAATAATATTTTTTTTTTCAAAAATAATAAAAATTGGGAAAATCTGAGAATTGATAAAAATCTATTTTTGAAAAAATTTGACGTGATACTGACATTTCCACGAGTCTGCCTGCCAAAAATCAGCTCGATTGGATCACTGAAAAAGGGTTAAAAATCGGTCGAAAGGCTTTCACACACGCCACTACGAGCTTTATATTTCAAACTTAAAAAAAAAAAAATTCTGACGTGTACATGAAAATCGCCGATACACGTGTATTTTTATTTTGTCCCCCTCTTTCCGAAAAAGTAAATTTGGTTCGTAGGACAGAAAAAAATCTATTTTTTGTAACACGGTGTTATGGGAAACGACTTTGACTTGGGACTGACCCTGCTTGTTTGTTTTCCTTTCAGTTGGAAGTCTGATATTGACGAAAATGGATCACACAACGCTGACAAATTATTAAAACCTGCTACAAAAAATGGTGATTCTGGCACAGCCACATATCGTGCTTTAAGAGGAGATAATGCTTTATGGTTTATGAAGCACATTTCTCACTCGGTGGATATGTTAATAGACCAAATTGTCGTATTTGGGGTTCTGAGAATACTCTGAATAAGTAATAGAAGAAAGGCCATTCACATCCACAAAAAGTCACCGTGTTGGTGCGCTCTTTGGTCCAAAGGTGTGATGGGACATTACTTCTGCGAAAACGACGAGGAAACAACTGTCACCGTCAATGCGGAGCGTTATGGTCGTATGATAAGCGACTTTTTTTTTCGTCTGCTATTGAAGAATACGACTTGTAGAATATGTGGTTTCAACAAGACACCTTTGTATAAAAATAAAATAAATACAAGGCTGATAAAAAATAAATTGATAAATTGTTCTATTGCTTATAAGTCTGGCTTTTGTAACCCACAATTTCTTTCCATACTTTGTAGTGTAATTCTATAAAAATAAACTAAATAATCGCTTTATAACAAATTATTTGTTCTATTTGCTAAGAACTCTGGCTTTTGTACAACACATTTTCTTTACTTACCAACGCCATATCTGATAATGTTAAGATTGTATTTTTTTCCAGCGGCTTTCCTTGCCAATTGCTAATCCCAAATTCCATAACTTTTTGTTCGCAATTTCTTGTAATGATTGATGACAACACTGGGAATAAGTTTGCATAAAATCAATCGAGATTTTTGGCTGATGCCAAGTATGTGTCTTAAGTCTTTTGTTTGCCCAAACAACTCTCTTTTCTGTTCTCTACGAAAATCTCCAAAATGTCATAGCAATCACATCATTTGTTGAGTTAACCTATTACAGTTAGGCAGCCACCTCAATGTTGTCTCTACACCACCCAACTACCGCCGTCCCCCCACTCTCTCTACCGTCTCCCCTGGGGGGGGGGGAAACTATTTTAGCCGATACTTTTAAAAAGTGTAATTAGTATTCCACACCTTGATTATAACGACATATAAATAATACATCCATATACACCCCTCACATCACAGCCCATCAAAATAAACGGCAAACGACAATATCATTGATACTACTCGTCCATATAAACTCATCATACTCATCGCACAGAACTGAACAGAACAGAACAGAAGAGTATCGGTCATACATATTTCAAAATGCAAGCAACAAATCAATTTGTTGCTGATTGTTGTATTTTCGTTTCCATCATGAAACGATCGATGATGATGATGACAACAACGAGAAAAAAAAAATAACTAAACGTTAAATGATTGAAGGCATTGATAATCGGCGGCTGAGGGATAGACGGGGCCGACGGGGGAGGTAGAGCTTAAAACTGAGCATTTTAATTTTGCAAAACACGTAATTGAAATTAAATCATTTTTGTAAAGCACATAAACAAAAACACTTTTTTTTTTGTGTATAGAAACATGGCAGACACATATACACACACAGGCTCGTACACACACATGCATACTGACAATATATGGCGGCATGATTTACAGCACACGCATGTTATTTGTTCATGTGTCCGTGTCCGCCTGTGTGAGACTGGCTGCGAGTGTGTAATGAAAGCCGAGTTAAATTTTGTTTGAAAATATCAATTATTTGTTGTTGGTTTTTTTTTCATTGATTCGCTTTGTTTTATTTTTGTACCAATGGAATATTTTATTTTGTCGTCGTTATTTTGCTGAAAATGTCTTTGTTTGCTTTTATGGCTGTTGATCGCCGATGGTTTGCAATAAAAACGTAAAGTAAATTGTTGCTAATGAGGTTTATTAGTGGCGTTTTGTGTGTGTGTGTGTGAGTGTGTCTGTGTTTTGTACATTATTTCATGGCTTATTTTGTAAGTGATTTCGTCCATGTTCATTTTTGTTTTGGAATTTTATTGGCAAATTGTTTTATGTTATATATATATTTTTTTTTTTTTTGGAGCAGGGTTGTGAAATTTGTGGGACTGGGATGGGAATTTGCCTAAAAAATGCCTCCAATCTTGGGGTAATTTTGGATAATGAAAAAATATTGCACACTATAAAATTAAAAAATGTTGCAAAAATTGGAAATATTTTTTAAAAAAAATAAAATACGGTAGAATTTACTAAAACTGCAGAAAAAGTGTCCCCAAATGCAAGACCTAAGGAAATTACCCCATGTTTGGGATCATTTTAGTAATTGTTGAGATTTAGCCCAAAACGAAAGGAAAAACATGTCTCAATAATAGAAAAAAAATTATAAAAAAAAGGGAAAAACCAAAGGGAAGGTGGTGGGGACCTTCCCCAAAAATTGTCTGCAATTCTAAATGGCTCCAATCTTGGGGTAATTTTAAGAATTAAGAAAATCGCACAAAATCCAATTTGAACTTTTACCTCAAATCCAAAGAAAAAAAATGGTCCAACAATTGGAAATATTTTTTATAAAAATAAAATATCTTAGAATTTATCAAAACCATGAAAATGGGACCCCAAATGCAAGATAATGAAAAATCGCCCACTATGGAAATTGAAAAAAATTTAAAAAAAATATAAAAATAATATAAACTGTAGAATGAAAAGATGTCCTAAATGTCCCCAAGTTTGGGATAATTTTGATAATGAAAAATCGCCCAATACAGAAATTGAAAAAAATTTAAAAAAAAAAATATAAAAATAAAATAAACTGTAGAATGAAAAGAGGCCCCAAATGTCCCCAAGTTTGGGATAATTTTGATAATGAAAAATCGTCCACTATGGAAATTGTAAACAATTGAAAAAAAATATAAAAATAAAATAAACTGTAGAATGAAAAAAGGCCCCAAATGTCCCCAACTTTGGGATAATTTTGATAATGAAAAATCGTCCACTAAGGAAATTGAAAAAAATTAAAAAAAAAAAAAAAAAAAAATAAACTAGAATGAAAAGAGGCCCAAAATGCCCCCAAGTTTGGGATAATTTTGATAATGAAAAATCGCCCACTATGGAAATTGAAAAAAAATTTTAAAAAAAAATATAAAAATAAAATAAACTGTAGAATGAAAAGAGGCCCCAAATGTCCCCAAGTTTGGGATAATTTTGATAATGAAAAATCGCCGACTATGGAAATTGAAAAAAATTTAAAAAAAAAAATATAAAAATAAAATAAACTGTAGAATGAGAAGAGGCCCCAAATGCCCCCCAAGTTTAGGATAATTTTGATAATGAAAAATCGCCCACTATGGAAATTAAAAAAAATAAAAAATAAAATAAACTGTAGAAATTGAAAAAAATTTAAAAAAATATAAAAGTAAAATAAACTGTGAATAGAGGCCCCAAATGTCCCCAAGTTTGGGATAATTTTGATAATGAAAAATCGTCCACTATGGAAATTGAAAAAAATTTATAAAAATAAAATAAACTGTAGAATGAAAAGAGGCCCCAAATGTCCCCAAGTTTGGGATAATTTTGATAATGAAAAATCGTCCACTATGGAAATTGAAAAGAAATATAAAAATAAAATAAACTGTAGAATGAAAAGAGACCCCAAATGCACCCAAGTTTGGGATAATTTTGATAATGAAAAATCGCCAACTATGGAAATTGAAAAAAATTATAAAAATAAAAAAAACTGTAGAATGAAAAAATATCCCCTCGTTTGGGATACTTGTGATATTTGAGAAATGCTACAAAACTTGGAAATATTTTTTTATAAAAAAAAAATAAGACACGAAAACTGTGCCTCTCCTCACACATCTTATGGGATCATTCCGGTGAATGTTAAACAAGGAAATGGAACTGACATACGAATATACCCATATGTATATCTCGTTAAACAAAATCTCCCTTAAGCACGCGGCTGTTTTCAAAACTTAATTAAGGTCGGAGGTACTTTTGAAGAAAAAAAAACCAATCCACCTTAAGGTTGGGCGCCACAGTCTGCTTTTTTTGGTGATACAAAATGGTGTGTTGATTTAAACATTAAATGGTGCGATTTATGACTGATTTCAGTTTAACATGCCAGAAACGTGAGACACTTTAAGGCAATAATGCGTTATAAAATGTGAAAACAACGTTGACAAATTAAACAGAAGGAAAAGCCCCCAAACAAACCACACACAGGGAGAAGTCAGACCGCCCGCCCCACAAACATTTGAAAGCAGGCATTGCTCTATTCCCCCTCCCCACCACCAACCGCCTGGCCCAACCTAGAAAATAACTTATTCTTTTTTGCAATATGCTCACATAATTTATAAAATATCATTTCATTTCTTTAGTTAACAAAAAAAAAAAAAAAAAAACATTCATTTCGTTTTGTATTTTTAGGAAAAAAAAAAAATGAACAAATTAAAATTCATTTACTGTGTCCTGCCATAATTCATGTCAACATTTAGTTCAGCATAGTTTTTATGGGCCGCAGTTGTGGGCTGAGAATGAGTGTTTGTTGTTGTTCGATGGCAGCAACATTCGTTAAATATTCGCAGTTATTTAAACAAAATGTCAACACAAATGGTCAACAGCAGCAGCAGTCAAACAAACAAACAAACAAACAGCAACAACCCACAAGACAAGGCAAACAAACATTTATACATTCTTGTGGCCTCCGGCTGACAAATATAATTTATGCCAACTCAACACAGTAGTAACCCTGCCGTGTAGTAATTTACGCTTTGCCAACACATTCAACAACAACAACACCACGAGCAACACGAGCAGCAACAGCCACATTCACCTCCTTAACATTATGCAGAAAATGAGAAAAACGTCTGTGCAGAGCCTGCGATGCACTGACAAAGGAACACGTTCTTGGGCAAATATGTCACATTGCTGGCCACAGAAAGAACGCACCATCCGGGAGACAGACACTCACGCCATCGATAATCACAACAACAACAACAACAAAAAGGGAAGCAACCGAACAAGCAATCAAAACTTTACAACATTTTAGCAAATAACAAATAAACAACCGAACCGAGAACCGCGGTGGAAAACAAAAAATAAACCATCACACATAGCAACAACAGGAACATCATGTGCAACAGCCGCGGCGGCAGTCAACGATGCAACAACAACAACAGCAACATCATCATATAACAAAAGAAGTGTTCAACTTTAACACAGCGGGTGTGCATGAATTATTAACGACAACCAACAAAAATTATAGTGAAGAGACGAAAAATACTTGTTGCCTACAATCCAGCAACATCATCCTCAAAACCAACAGCAACAGCAACAACAACAACACCAGCAACAGCAGCCGCATAAACACTGAACTCTACTTGCAGTACTCGAGTCGTTCGTTGTCAGTGGAAACTCATCTTCAACTTTGATTTGGTTAACAAACGACATAACCCAGCAAACCTGGTCGAAACAGACACACACACACCTAAAATAAATGTTAACTCTGTCTTCTACAGGACATTACTCGGATGGTTTTTTCGGAAGCCCATGACGATGCAGGTGGTCCAGCATTTCGTCCATGGGTCAAGGAAAGTACTGACTTTGTCTTTCTGTGTGTAGATCTAAGGAACTAATATTTTTTTTTATTTTAATTTCAGGCCTTGTCTCTGACAATTTCATGCCTCAGCTGACCAAGATCTGAGGGGAGAAATATCCATGAGAGGACTATGGAATCCCTATTAATTTGTATTCATTTAAAAAAAAAGAGAAAATTGAGGACTCTTCAGTTGGACTTTAAAGGCGTTTCCGCAGGTCTTGTCTCAGACAATTCCACGCCTCAGCTGACCCAGATCTCAGGGGAGAAATATCCATCAGAGGACTATGGAATCACTATTAATTTGTATTCATTTAAAAACAAAAGAGAACATTGAGGACTCTTCATTTGGACTTTAAAGACGTTTCCGCAGGTCTGGTCTCTGACAATTCCACGCCTCAGCTGACCACGATCTCAGGGGAGAAATATCCATCAGAGGACTATGGAATCCCTATTAATTTGTATTCATTTAAAAAAAAGGAGAAAATTGAGGACTCTTCATTTGGACTTTAAAAAAGTTTCCGTAGGTCTTGTCTCAGACAATTCCACGCCTCAGCTGACCAAGATCTCAGGGGAGAAATATCCATCAGAGGACTATGGAATCCCTATTAATTTTGCACTAGATTTTGCAAGCAGATTGAAGATTTCACAAACCAAAACTTTCTGGATAGGCGAATGTGTCTTACTTTCTGAACAACTGCCTCCTCCATTGGCAAGACTGGAAGGACATGGATGTGCCCCGGTTCGTATGCAGTTAAGAACAGCAAACAATTTTCAGTCACCGTAACCGCCTCGACTGTACGACAGTCAAAGACAGCTCACTAATTCGAGAGAAGGTCTGCTCCTGCAAGGAATGTTAAAGAGAATTAACTAAGTATTCTTGAGATCAGATTATTGCTTTAATTTCAATTTCAATTCAAATTTGTCGCTGGACTTTGAATGCATCATTCTCTGTGTGTGTGTGTGTGTCACTGTGCCCCAGTTGCGTTTTTTGAGCGACTTTGTCATATTGATATTTTCATCTATGATTCCTCTTTACAAACTAGGTCTCAAGGCGAAACTTGTATGAAAATATCGAAATGTCGATGAATGTACGTGACAACGACACAGCTAAAGACAGTTTTGTAGACATTTTTATAGTAGATTCACCTTATAAAAGAAAGTTGAAAGTAATCGACATTGTCTGTTATTATTCGATACCAAGCTGAACTCTGCTGGAATTTGTCTGCTACAAGTATTCGTTAATGGTTGAAGGAAAAAAATAATGGATTATTATATTTTTTTGTTGTCAACGCATTGACGAATATTGAAACTTAGCAATATTGTCTGTTATGAGTGGATGTAAAACTGAGTTTTTCTGCTGCACATAAACTATTGGAAAAAAATATAACGGATCTTTTTTTTCTTTTGCTTCTTTTTTCTTCTTCAATTTAAGATTAAGTGTCAGTTTTCTTCAGTTTAGTAAAGTTCTCCGTGAAGAGTGGTTATAAAAAAGAAATAAAATAAATCTAATTTACTTTAAAATTAGCTTATCAGCATAAAAATTATTAAAAGTAAGTTAAAATGTCATCGAAAAGAACATTGAAAAGGGCAATTAAAAAACAACAGACTCAATATTGACGTAATAGTGAGACAGCAGGTTCAACTGGAAATGAAGCTTGACAACTGCCTTAAAAAACACGACGATGAGCTAAAATCACTGGAAGATGACCTTATCGGAGAAAATCGCGAAAACTTGGTATGTAAAAATATATTAAAACAAAACAATAAAATTCTTAACATAACATTATTTTTAAAGGTGATATCTATGCGCCGATTACTTTGCGACGATTTGGCTAGAAACTTGGAAAGAATTTTTGATCCGAATTTGCTTTCCCAGTACAATTATGATGGAACCAAAGGCAAGAAAGCAATAAATATTATATTTTTTAACAATATTTGAATTAGTGCCTTAATTTTTTAATAAAAATGTTTTAATGTTTTTAAAATAAATCTTGTTGTGTTGTAACTTTGGGGGGATGAAAACCCATAGCATAAAAATTCATTTATGAAGCATCAGTAAAAAATGTTATAAAGACACATGAAAGAAAAATTCACAGAAGAGTTAATGTGATTTTGTCTGCTACGAATCTCTGGGGTGGTGACGAATTACATAAGAACTCATATATGAATATCTGTTGATATTGTCTGTTAGGACTCACTAATACGCGGACGCCTACTGAACAAAATCAATTTGGATCATGTATGATGTTTTGGACAATTGCTTAAAAAATTCATGTATGACGCCAAAGAAAATTCAGCGTCTGTCATTTATGATTTAACATTGTCAGTACTTTTCACGATGAATCATCATGACGTTCGCCACTGGGGCGATTCCTTATTTAAACACTTGCATACAACGTTGCAAGACACACACACACACACACATACACTCATATGCCCAACAAAGTTATACATGCAAAAACAACAACAACAAAAAACCAAGGAGAAACCTCCAAACCAGGTGTATGAATGGCACTTGTTGCTCGGTTCCACCTTATACCAAGAATCATAGTAAATTGAAAAAAACTGGCAATGGGTTTTTTTTTGTGTCTCTCTCTCTGATTATTTTCAAAGTTATTTTATTTAGTGAAATCACATAAGCCCATTCGTCCGCTTCTGTGTCTGTCCGGCTGTCGTGTCTGTGTCTGTATCTGTGTATTTGTCAAGTTTTTTTTAGATCACATTCATTTGGTTTTTAGTTTCCACTGAAGGCAACAGCAACACACAGTGAAAATCATATCTTTACTCAAAAATTTTCAAACTTGATCGGCACCCAGAGCCAGAGCCACAGAGAGAGAGAGAGGGGGAAAAGGAGAACAAAATGAAGGGCAACTTGCTTCCTTGAGTTTTAGTTGTGGCCCGGTGACTTCCAATTGTTGTTGCTGGTGTCGCTTGTGATTCTGTGGTCCGTATGGCTTTTTCTGGTTGATAGTTATGTTGACAACGATCATGATAATAACATGATAAATGGCATTCTCGGCTATTGTCAGACATTTATGGTTTGCCAATAATTGTCTTCGTCTTTTTTTTTTTTGTGGTTCGATTTTGTTGTTGTTAAAATTAGAGATTTCATGCTATGGTTGTTGTTCTTTAGGACACTGATAACATTGTTAAGATTGTTCGGAAGGATTGGTTGGCAATGCAAGTGCCTCACAAAGCTAATGAGTAAATTAAAACAATAGACTTGAGCGGCAAACTGGAAGTTGTGTCAGTTTTCGCCTAATTATGTTACAAAACACCTAGACAATATTTTCTTTTTTCAAATTTTCTTTATTTGCAATTTGTTTATATTTTTTGAATATCAAGTATGTGAGAACTAAAGAGAAATTTGGGGAAATTATGACAGTCACCAATTTAAAGGAAAGTTTTTGTCAATTTCCGATTATTTTGGATTTGGATTTTTCTATGAAGCTAAACATACCTGGCGTCTATTTCTCTGAAATATACATGGACAGTTGCCTTCGAGATAGCTGAAAAATGGACAAATTGTTTCATGGCACTTTCAAATCTCCAATTTTGTGAAAACCACATTTTCTGAACCCTATTTTTGCCAAACAATTTCTTCAATCTAAAAAAAGAAAACATCAGCTATAAATGAGCAAAATTTCAACGAAATCTATTTTTTCAAAAAAATCCAAAATTTGGATGGATTTTTTTTTTGGTCAAAAATATTTTTTTCGATTTTCACAGTCTTTTTCTCTTGCATGTATTCTGCCTTCAAAATGATGCAATTCTAACTACATACAGTTTTTATAACATTAGCCATTACAGAGAAATGGTAAAAAAATACATTTTAAAGGTGGTCCATCAGATACTCAATAAATCCTGTGAAAATTATCGTAGCACACAACCTACCACGGGTTGATAGTAGTCCTAAAGTCCAGCTTTTAATTGATACCACATTTGTTTCTATACCTTAAGCCGTTGCTGAAAACATGGGTTAATAGTTTCAAGGGACTTTCAAATCTACAATTTTGAGAAGACCCATTTCCTGAGTTTCTGTTAGTATTAGTATTAGTATTAGTATTAGTATTAGTATTAGTATTAGTATTAGTATTAGTATTAGTATTAGTATTAGTATTAGTATTAGTATTAGTATTAGTATTAGTATTAATATTAGCATTAATATTAGTATAAGTATAAGTATTGGTATTAGTATAAGCATTAGTATTAGTATTAATATTAGTATTGGTATTAGTATAAGTATTAGTATAAGTATTAGTATAAGTATTAGTATTAATATTAGTATAAGTATTAGTATAAGTATAAGTATTAGTATTAGTATTAGTATTAATATTAGTATTGGTATTAGTATTGGTATTAGTATTAATATTAGTATTGGTATTAGTATTAGTATTAGTATAAGCATTAGTATTAGCATTAATATTAGTATTAATATTAGTATTAGTATTAGTATTAGTATTAGTATTAGTATTAGTATTAGTATTAGTATTAGTATTAGTATTAGTATTAGTATTAGTATTAGTATTAGTATTAGTATTATTATTAGTATTAGTATTGATATTAGTATTATTAGTTGTAGCTGTAGTTGTAGTTGTAGATGCAGTTGTATTAGTTGCTGAAAATGGAATTTAAATTTAAATTTTTTGGAAAACCTATTTTCTCCCAAACTAATTCTTCAATCTAAAAAATGAAAACATCATCTTGTTCAGACAAATGTCGGCTATAAATGAGCAAAATTCCAGCGAAATCTATTTTTTCAAAAAAATTCAAAATTTGGATGGGTTAACCCCTTTCCTTTTTTTTGGTCAAAAATATTTTTTTCGATTTTCACAGTCTTTTTCTCTTGCATGTATTCTGAGAGAGCCCCGCCGGATACACAATAAATCCCGTGAAAATGATCGTAGCATAAAACCCTCATTGGGTTAATAGTAGTCCTAACGACCAGCTTTAATTTGATACCACACTCGTTACGATACCTCAGTCCGTTAATGAAAAATGCGAATAGTTTCATGGACTTTCGAATCTCTAATTTTGAGAAAACACATTTTGTCCCAAACTATTGGAGGCACAACAATTCATGTGAAAATGATCGTAGCATACAACTCTCAGTGGGTTAATAATAGTTCTAAAGTTTAGCTTTAATTTGATAAAAACACTCCATATTTCCATTGCTGAAGAAAGGTTTATTTTTTGAAAAATACATTTCGCTGAAATTTTGCTCATGTATAGCGGAGCCTATTGTGCTTCAACGCTAATTGTTTGCAGTATTATTGCAGTGGTTTCAAATGTCAACAACAGCGAAATTCCCGACCAACATTGTTTGATGCCAGTTCACATCGTGACACGAACTCTTAATGCCATCAAACCCTGAAGTCATATGGATTCCAGGACACTATTCCATCAATTACAACGATTTGGCTGCCGGCTGGCAAAAGGAACGGACTAAACTCTCAGGCAAGAGAACTGTACATCACAATGGTTTTCCAGCGATTAAAGTCGCCTTAAATAAAGGGGACTATCGAAAATATGTGGAAATTAGCGGAACCAGGAAGTTGATGTGACTGAATAATCGTGAGGTAAGTAAATGCTTGACTTTTTTATCAGCTTATTTAAAAACACATCTATTTTCTAGGAATTCGAGGACATCAGAACACTGGAGTATATTATGTCACTGCCCCACCTTTGCTCAGAAGATGGATGTGTCTACGTTTCGGTCTACTTCCGAACCCGTTATCCCAGCTCGATAGTCTAGTCAATTGTGTCCATTACATTTGAACACTCGAATATGAGCCGCAGTAACAGAGATTACACAGCTTCTGAAACATTGCTACCGTGATTCGAATCGAAGACCAAACCAAATATATAATACCACAGTAGCTCTTTTCGAATATATATAACAATTACACGATACACTACTACCGGATGACATGATTTTACAATTGGTTCTGTTCAACAGACGACACCAACAATCCCTCCTGCTTCTGTTGCGGTTGCTGTTACGCCAACAAGGCGAAAAACACGAAAACCAAAACTTGAGTCACACTTTTGGTTAAAGGTTGTTCTGGTTTTGTTTCAGTTGCAGTCCTCCTTTTTTTTTCGATTTGTGGAATTGTGTTATACTTCACGCACGACCTTTAAAGATCATGTTCAAGAAATTCGAGCACACACACTCACGCCTGAACGCAGTTGAAATCGAAACAGCCAACAAATGCTTTACCAAAATCTCATCGTGTGCCCTGCGAACGTATTTTGTTGAAGCTGAGCAGGATGACAATATCAGGCACACGGGCAATAGTATGTTTCTTCTACCAAAGGTAAACTGGAGGAGAACAAAAAAAAGAAAAGGTTGGGGATTTTTTTAATCACTGATGTCTTTAAAGCAGAATGCATATGCGAGGTGATGCGTTTGTTTTTGTAGTTGGTGGTGGTGGTGGCGGTGTTGGCGTTGTTCATCGTATATATTTAAACACAATAAATAATGGTCCCGAAAAAGAATCCGAAACGTAACATAGCCTTCATGATATCAATTTACACTTGAAGAACAACATACACAAATCGATTGTTTGGTGATAATCGTGCGTGATTTCGTTGTTTTTGTCAGGAAAACAAACAAACTTAATGCAACACAACAGAACAACGACAAAGTAAGTGTGGTATTGTTTATCACAACATACCAGAGCAATATTCAAAGTTTGGTTTTTTATAAAAAAAACACATATCCCTGCTCTGAGGAGTTGCTAAATTTAAAAATCAAAACACACTTTATCTGCAGTCTCTTACAATCTGCCCACAGTTCAAATAATCCCCAGTGCCCACGAAGTGTTACACAAATATTCCATGAATTTTCGTAATATTTTTCTGAAATTATTGTTCAATAATTTCCAAAATCACAAAACAACGTTCGTACGCACAAGAAATATTACTCTCCAGGGTCTGCAATTTAATTTCGTTTTCTTATCAAAATAACGATCATACAGCAAAATATTTGCAGTCTAACCTTTTATGGTCTTGTGTTGATGAATATGCGATAAAAAAAAATCGTTGGTAAGAAGCAAAAAAAACAAAAAACACGTTGTCAAGAAGCAGAAAAATACAAAATAATAAAAGAGACAAAAAACTGAACACATATCGAACCAAATCAGAAATGTATAACAACCTGAACTAAATGATGATAATTGTGAAATAATGTAATGTCCCAGCAGACTAACGAGGGAGGGGTTGACAAGTTGTGGACAAGTTGTGGATTTTCTCAAATTGTAGTCCCAAGTTTTCAGCGACGGCTGTGGGTGTGGTATGAAATTAAAGCTGGTCGTTAGGACTATTAATTAGCCATTGAGAGTTTAACGCTGTAATCATTTTCAAAGGATTTTTTTGTGTATCCAGTGGGGCACTCCCAAAATGTATTTTTTGGACCATTTCTCTGTAATGGCTAATGTTATAAAACCTGTATGTAGTTAGAATTGCATCATTTTGAAGGCAGAATACATGCAATAGAAAAAGATTGGGAAAATCGAAAAAAAAGATTTTTGTCCAAAAAAAAAGGAAAGGGGTTAACCCATCCAAATTTTGGATTTTTTTGAAAAAATAGATTTCGCTGAAATTTTACTCATTTATAGCTGACCTTAATCTGATCAAGATGATGTTTTCATTTTTTAGATTGAAGAAATAGTTTGGGAGAAATCGGGTTCAGAAAATGGAGTTTTCTCAAAATTGGAGATTTGAAAGTCCCTTCAAACAGTTTGTCGAATTTTTCAGAAACGACTTAAGGTATCAAAACGAGTGTGGTATCTTTTTAAAGCTGAACTTTAGGACTATTATTAACCCTCTCAGGGCTGTAGGCTATTTTAACTCTCATAGGATTTATTGTGCAAAGAATTTGGTACGAAATTGGGTCTTCTCAAAATTATAGATTTGAAAGTTCCTTGAAAATGTTTACCCCATTTTTTTTGCAACGGCTTAAGATATCGAAACGAGAGTTATACCACATTTAAGCTGGACATTGGGGCTATTATTAACCCGCCGAGAATTGTATGCCACGACCATTTGTACAGGATTTATTGTGTATTTGGTGGTGCACTCTCAAAATGTATTTTTTTGGACCATTTCTCTGTAACGACTAATGTTATAAAAACTATATGTGGGTATAAATACATCATTTCGAGGGCAGAATGTTTCCCAGAACAAAAGATTTAAAAAAACAAAAAAAATATTTTTGACCAAAAAAAAAGGAAAGGGGTTAACCCATCCAAATTTTGGATTTTTTTGAAAAAATAGATTTCGTTGAAATTTTGCTCATTTATAGCTGACCTTAATCTGAACATGATGATGTTTTCATTTTTTAGATTGAACAAATAGTTTGGAAGAAATCGGGTTCAGAAAATGGAGTTTTCTCAAAATTGGAGATTTGAAAGTCCCTTGAAACTATTAACCCATGTTTTCAGCAACGGCTTAAGGTATAGAAACAAATGTGGTATCAATTAAAAGCTGGACTTTAGGACTACTATTAACCCGTGGTAGGTTGTGTGCTACGTTAATTTTCAAAGGAATTGTTGTATATCTGATGGACCACCTTTAAAATGTATTTTTTGACCATTTCTCTGTAATGGCTAATGCTATAAAAACTGTATGTAGTTAGAATTACATTATTTTGAAGGAAGAATACATGCAAAAGGCAAAGATTGGGAAAATCAAAAAAAAATATTTTTGACCAAAAAAAAAAGGAAAATTTTGGTTTTTTATGAAAAATTAGATTTCTCTGAAATTTTGGTCATTTATAGCTGACATTAGTCTGAACAAGATGATGTTTTAATTTTTTAGATTGAAGAATTAGTTTGGGAGAAAATAGGTTTTCCGAAAAATTTAAATTCGGAAATTCCATTTTTTAGCAACTAATAACTTAGCAACTAATAACAACTACAACTCGTACTAATACCAATACTAATACTAATATTAATACTAATACTAACACTAATACTAATACTAATGCTAATGCTAATGCTAATGCTAATGCTAATACTAATACTAATGCTAATGCTAATGCTAATACTAATGCTAATACTAATACTAATATTAATACAAATACTAATACTAATACTGATACTGATACTGAGAAAATGGAGTAACTGTTTGGCCAATTTTACAGCAACGGTCACAGGTATCGAAACATGTGTGGTATCAGATTAAAGCTAAACTTTAGGACTATTACTGACCCACTGGGAGTTGATTGCACAGGACCATTTTCACAGGATTTATTGTGTATTTGGTGGTGCACTCTCAAAATGTATTTTTTTGGACCATTTCTCTGTAACGACTAATGTTATAAAAACTATATGTGGGTATAAATACATCATTTCGAGGGCAGAATGTTTCCCAGGACAAAAGATTTAAAAATACGAAAAAAATATTTTTGACCAAAAAAAAGGAAAGGGGTTAACCCATCCAAATTTTGGATTTTTTTGAAAAAATAGATTTCGCTGGAATTTTACTCATTTATAGCTGACCTTACTCTGAACAAGACGTTGTTTTTATTTTTTAGATTGAACAAATAGTTTGGGAGAAATCGGGTTCAGAAAATGGAGTCTTCTCCAAATAGGAGATTCAAAAATCCCTTCAAACTATTTGTCGAATTTTTCAGAAAACGACCAAGGTATCGTAACGAGTGTGGTATCAAATTAAAGCTGGATTTTAGGACTATTATTGGCCCACTGGAAGTTGTGTGCTACGATCATTTTCACAGGAATTGTTGTATATCTGATGGACCACCTTTAAAATGTATTTTTTTGACCATTTCTCTGTAATGGCTAATGTTATAAAACCTGTATGTAGTTAGAATTACATCATTTTGAAGGCAGAATACATGTAAAAGGCAAAGATTGGGAAAATCGAAAAAAAATATTTTTGACCAAAAAAAAGGAAAGGGGTTAACCCATCCAAATTTTGGATTTTTTTGAAAAATTAGATTTCGCTGAAATTTTGCTCATTTATAGCGCACCTTAATCTGAACAAAACGATGTCTTCATTTTTTAGATTGAACAAATAGTTTAGGATAAAATGGGGTTTTTTTTTTATCAAAATTGGAGAAAGTCTCTTGAAACTATTTGGCCAATTTTTTTTTTTTTTACCAACTTTAAGAAATAGTCTTTTGCTGAATATTCTTTAACAGCAACATTTATAAAATGAAAAGTCAAACTATATAACAAATTACATAAACTCAGAGTTGTTCTAAATAGATTAAATAGTTCGATCATTCCACCAGGTTGCGTATAAAGTGCTGCAGCAGTGTACGCTAATGTGGCCGAGACAATGGAACCGTTCTTCGAACTTGCATCGTTACCAATTTCATGTACAATTTTCTGAGAGAGATGACGTTCGATTATGATTAGTGAAAACCCGTGAGTTTTGATGGTAGTTACTAAATATTTATTTTCATTTCACTGTTTCTCCAGTTTTTTTTTATTATTACAGATTCTACAGAAGTCATTCACTAGTTTGAAAATGAAAAGGCAGTGTCGGCTCCTCGGCTAGTGTACAACAACCGGAACATTTTATGCAAACCTGGCGATTACATTAAGGAACTGTCTACGGTAGAACAACATGGACGCCAAATTTTCTGTTGATGAAACATTAATTAGTACACTTTTTTTTTTGATCAGGAATTGGAGAATACCTTGCCATTTTATGGAAGGACAATTTCGAGTAGTTTCTCCGATTTTTTGCATGAAGTAGATGGAATTGCACAGCTTTAGATGAAATTGCACCTTCGTTGAGTTGGTGAAAATCCAGCTCCAAATGATCCTCTATGGGGAGGAACAACTATATCAGGCGGGTCCAGACAGATCCACTGTAAGTCATTCGTCAAATGTCGACTGGAAGAGAGAGCCACCTGTAATTAAATGGAAGAAACACAACATTTATTATTAAATATGGAAATATTTTAAAAATCACCTAAAAATGTAAATAAAAACAATTCGTAGAGCCAACTTAAATTAAACTCCACTTCCACTAGGAACATATCTGCTCCACCCTCGTACAATTTGGTTTTGGGCTCGTTCGCTTGAATATTTTGGCTGGTGGTTATCTCAGAGATATTTCGTTATTTGTATTCTGGTTACTGTGCAACGTTGTATCGTTTTTATTAATAAATTCTCTTTAGCTATTTCTTAATGATATAATTACGTTAATATTTGTCTCTCATTATAAATATCATTTACAAAGATCATATTTAACAATTTAAAATTGCCACTGATCGCGGTCGGCAATGGCAACAACCACAACAAAAACAAAGATTTGCTTTATTAAGGCTCTGCTGAAATATTTTTATAAAAATATCATAATTTCAACAAAAAAAGAAGACACACAATGCAAAAAAAAAAAACTTGTCATCTGCTGGAAAACGAAACAAACAAACAAAAAAAAAACGATTTAACACACAAAAACCACCAGAATGTCTGGCCTGGTCGTCTGTGCTTTTATACATTTGTCCCATAATTATGGCCAATTTAAAAAGGGTTAATTAAACACACACACACACACACATGGGCACGTCGTCCATGAGTTTTTAACAATCGAAGCCGCACTTTATGTCATAAATATATGAAACGAGCTGACAACATTTTGTAAAGAGCTTTCATAAAATAATGGCTCAAGCTAAAAATCAATGACTTCCAAATGCAGCCGAGAATCACGAAATGCTGCAGCAGCAGCAGCAACAACACCAAAAACAAATCAACTGAAAGCCCCCAATGGAACTGCACATAATTGCCTCTGCCTTTATAAGTCATAATGCCACATATGGTCAATTGGAGTTGGAGAGTCATAAAAACCAAATATTTCCACACAATCATAAACAGACGAAGCAGCAGCAACCACAACAACAACAGCAAAAAGAATTCAATTCCTTCAGTTATGTTTTTGTTTGTTTTTTGTTTTGTTGTTGTTCTTAATGTCTCTTCTATATTTATCATTGTGCGTATTTTTGTCCAAGGAAAATTACAAAAATGTCTGAAAACTGAAAAACCACAGCCGGAGCAGAGCGAGAGAGAGAAAGAGTCAAATATGAAAAGTTATCCTTTGACAAAAGATCATGTTCGCGTATGTATAACAACACGGGGCCTGTGGACCAACGTATTCTCATGGAATTCAGAACATTGTGTCATATTTAATACAGCGTGAATTTTTTGTTTAATTAAATGCCATTTATAAAAGTTGCACGTTTTGTAGCAAATATTTTGGTGTATTGAGATGATTTTTTTTTTGCTTCCGTAGAGGTATAAAGTCTTATGAGAATGTGTGTGTGTGTATGTGTGTGAGAGAACATTTTTGCCATTAATTATGATCCTTTTATTGCCATCAATCCGTTGTTAAATATTTATTAAAGGAATTTTTTCATAAAGCATTTTTCTCTGCGCCCCTGTGACAATGACTGACTATGAGCAGTAACAGCAAACACACAAAAGACCTAAGAAAGGGAATGTGTATTTTGCAATCGTTTTTGGATATCCTTTATAAGGGATGGCTTATTGGAATGGTTGGGTAGTGTCTCCCCATTGTCTATAGGCAGGGGAACGTAAGTGTTACAGAAATCTGTCCATCTCCTCAAATCTGCAAAATACTCCAAAGTTAGACATGTTAATTGAAATTGAAATTAATTGAATATCAATCAAGGATTCTCTTAGAGGTAAAATGTACGACGGTACGACTTACTGTCCAAAATACACATAGGCAGGGCCACCGATGTGGGTTTAAGTGGGGGTGGGGTTTTTCATTGTGAAGGTTGGGAAATCGATCATTTGGAAATAAAAACTTTGTAATAAGCGCCCCGGTAGGCGAGTTGGTAGCGTGTTTGTCTATCAGCGTGGGGGTTGTGGGTTCGATTCCCATCAGAGGCTTTGGTCTGTCGCTAAAAAAAAAAAAATCTAGCCATATGGTCTTGTCACCCGGTTTTCCCTTGGACCCAAAATTAGAATATAAATTTACTTTGTATTGTAATTAAATAAAATAAAATAAATAAAACCTTTGTAAGTCTTCGTATGGTTAAGGTCATGGTTATGGGTAAAGCTAAAGGTTATGGTCTAGGTAGGAGTCAAAGATAAGGTTAGGAAATGGATCATTTGGAAATAAATTCTTGGCAATTGATCGTAGCACACAACTCTCAGTGGGTCTATAGTAGTCCAAAAGCCAAACTTTAATTTGATACCACACTCGTTGGGACCACACTTTGAAGGGACTTTCAAATCTATAATTTTAAGAAGACCCATTTTCTGAACACAATTTCTCCAAAACTATTTGTTCAATCTAAAAAATTAAAACAACGTCTTGATCAGATTAAGGTCCTCTATAAATGAGCAAAATTTCAGCGAAATCTATTTTTTCAAAAAAAATCCAAAATTTTGATGGGTTAACCCCTTTCCTTTTTTTTGGTCAAAAATATTTTTTTTCCAATTTCCCAATCTTTTTCACTTGCATGTGTTCTGCCTTTGAAATTATGTAATTATAACCACATAAAGTTTCTATAACATTAGCCATTACAGAGAAATGGTCAAAAAATACATTTTAAAGGTGGTCCATCAGATATATGTACAACAATTCCTGTGAAAATTAACGTAGCACACAACTTCAAGTGGGCCAATAATAGTCCTAAAGTCCAGCTTTAATATAATACCACGTTCATTTCGATACCCAAAACCGTTGCTGTAAAATTAGCCAAACAGTTTCAAGGGACTTTCAAATCTACAATTTTGAGTGGACTCATTTTCGTCCCAAATTCTTTGGACAATAAATCCTGTGAAATGATTGTAGACTTCAAATCTGAGAATGTTACCAGTAGTCTCAAGATTTAATTTGATACCGGGCTCGTTTCGATACCTTGAGACGTTTCTGTAAAATTGACAAAATAGTTTCAAAGGACTCGAATTTTGAAAAAAATCCATTTTCTGAACCTAATTTCTCCAAAACTATTTGTTCAATCTAAAAAATGAAAACAACGCGTTGTTCAGATTAAGGTCAGCTATAAATGAGCATAATTTCAGCGAAATCAATTTTTTCAAAAAAATCCAAAATTTTGATGGTCCTTTCCTTTTTTTTGGTCAACAATATTTTTTTCGACTTTTCCCAATCTTTTTCTTTTACATGTATTCTGCCTTCGAAATTATGTAATTATAACCACATATAGTTTCCATAACATTAGGCATTACAGAGAAATGGTCAAAAAATAAATTTTGAGAGACCCCCGCCGGATACACAATAAATCCTGTACAAATTGTTTTGGCATACAATTCTCGGCGGGTTAATAATAGTCCCAATGTCCAGCTTAAATGTGGTATAACTCTCGTTTCGATATCTTAAGCCGTTGCAGAAAAATGGGGTAAACATTTTCAAGGAACTTTCAAATCTATAATTTTGAGAAGACCCAATTTCGTACCAAATTCTTTGCACAATAATACCTATGCTATTTCAAATAGCCTACAGCCCTGAGAGGGTTAATAATAGTCCTAAAGTCCAGCTTTAATTTGATACCACACTCGTTACGATACCGTGGTCGTTTTCTGAAAAATTCGACAAATAGTTTGAAGGGACTTTCAAATCTGCTATTTTGAGAAAACTCCATTTTCTGAACCCGATTTCTCCCAAACTATTTGTTCAATCTGAAAAATTAAAACAACGTCTTGTTCAGATTAAGGTCAGCTATAAATGAGCAAAATTTCTATTTTTTTTTAAAAAAATCCAAAATTTGGATGGGTTAACCCCTTTCCTTTTTTTTTGGTCAAAAATATTTTTTTCTTTTTTTTAAATCTTTTGTCCTGGGAAACATTCTACCCTCGAAATGATGTATATATAAACACATATAGTTTTTATAACATTAGTCATTACAGAGAAATGGTAAAAAAATAAATTTTGAGAGTCCACCATGGAATACAAAATAAATCCTGTAAAAATTTTCTGGCATGCAATTCTCGGCGGGTTAGTAATAGTCCTAATGTCCAGCTTAAATGTGGTATAACTGTCGTTTCGATATCTTAAGCTGTTGCAGAAAAATGGGGTAAACATTTTCAAGGAACTTTCAAATCTATAATTTTGAGAGGATCCATTTTTTTAGACAATAAATCGTGTGAAAATTGTGGTAGCCTATAACTCTCAGTGGATTAATTGGAGTTCTAAAATCCAGCTTTGATTTGATATCACACTCGTTTTGATACATTAAGTCTTAGCAGAAAAATTTTACAAATAGTTTGAAGAAACTTTCGAATCTCCAATTTTGAGAAAACTCCATTTTCTGAACCTAATTTTTCCGAAACTATTTCTTCAATATGAAAAATAAAAACAACGTCTTGTTCAGATTAAGGTCAGCTATTAATGAGTAAAATTTCAGCGAAATCTATTTTTTCAAAAAAATCCAAAATTTGGATGGGTTAACCCCTTTCCTTTTTTTTTGGTCAAAAATATTTTTTTTCGATTTTCCCAATCTTTGCCTTTTGCATGTATTCTTCCTTCAAAATAATGTAATTCTAACTACATACAGTTTTTATAACATTAGCCATTACAGAGAAATGGCCAAAAATACATTTTAAAGGTGGTCCATCAGATATACAACAATTCCTGTGAAAATTAACGTAGCACACAACTTCAAGTGGGCCAATAATAGTCCTAAAGTCCAGCTTTAATTTGATACCACTTTCATTTCGATACCTAAGACCGTTGCTGTAAAATTTACCAAACAGTTTCAAGGGACTTTAAAATCTACAATTTTGAGTGGACTCATTTTCGTCCCAAATTCTTTGGACAATAAATCCTGTGAAATGATTGTAGACTTCAAATCTGAGAAAGTTAATAGTAGTCCTATAGTCAATATTTAATTTGATACCGGGCACGTTTCGATACCTTGAGCCGTTTCTGTAAAATTGACAAAATAGTTTCAAAGGACTCGAATTTTGAGAAAACCCATTTTCCGAAGCAAATTTCTCCTTAATTAGTTGTTCAATCTAAAAAATGAAAACAACGTCTTCTTCAGATTAAGGTCCGCTATAAATAAACAAAATTTCAGCGAAATCAATTTTTTCAAAAAAATCCAAAATTTTGATGGGTTAACCCCTTTCCTTTTTTTTGGTCAAAAATATTTTTTTCTTTTTTTTTTAAATCTTTTGTCCTGGGAAACATTCTGCCCTCGAAATGATGTATTTATACCCACATATAGTTTTTATAACATTAGTCATTACAGAGAAATGGTCAAAAAATTCATTTTGAGAGACCCCCGCCGGATACACAATAAATCCTGTACAAATGGTCGTGGCATACAATTCTCGGTAGGTTAATAATAGACCTAATGACCAGCTTAAATGTGGTATAACTGTCGTTTCGATATCTTAAGCCGTTGCAGAAAAATGGGGTAAACATTTTCAAGGAACTTTCAAATCAAAAATTTTGAGAGGACCCATTTTTGACCCATACTCCTTAGACAATAAATCGTGTGAAAATTATGGTAGCCTATAACTCTCAGTGGGTTAATTGGAGTTCTAAAGTCCAGCTTTGATTTGATATCACACTCGTTCTGATACCTTAAGTCTTAGCAGAAAAATTTTACAAATAGTTTGAAGAAATTTTCGAATCTCCTATTTTGAGAAAACTCCATTTTCTGAAACCGATTTCTCCCAAACTATTTGTTCAATCTAAAAAATTAAAACAAAATCAGATTAAGTTCAGCTATAAATGAGCATAATTTCAGCGAAATCTATTTTTTTCAAAAAAATCCAAAATTTTGATGGTTAACCTTTCCTTTTTTTTTGATCAAAAATCTTTTTTTTCGTATTTTTAAATCTTTTGTTCTGGGAAACATTCTGCCCTCGAAATGATGTATATATAACCACATATGATTTATATAATATTAGCCATTGCAGAGAAATGGCCCAAAAAATACATTTTGAGAGTGCACCACCAAATACACAATAAATCCTGTGACAATTATCCTGTGCACTCAACTCCCAGTGGGTCAGTAATAGTCCTAAAGTCTACCACGCATGTTTCGATACCTATGACCCTTGCTGTAAAATTGGCCAAATAGTTTCAAGGGTTTTTTCAAATCTCCAATTTTGAGAAAACCTAATTTGCTGAACCCGATTTCTCCAAAAACTGTTTGTACAAAAATCGAATTTGTTGTTTAAATCCCTTATCTGAAATATTTTCATAGTTTTTCCATTCATTATTGACGGGGCTTATCCATAAAACATCCAAATCCACATATTCCCAAAAAAGTCAATTTTTTTCTCCAACGCTCTATTTCCACAAAATAAGATGAATAAAAATTAAATATTAAAAAAAAAAAAATATATATATATTAAATACATAAATTATTCAAACCCCGCTCGCGTTTGACCTCATTCCCCATCCAACTGACAGAAGGATACATAAATTATTCGAAATATTTCGGTCGTCTCATTTCTATCGACGTTGCCCACATTTTAGACAGTTTTTCTCTCACACTCATAACTTTGCATAGTTTCCATGTTAAGAAACACTAGGTTTTGTGTTGTTGTTTTCTTCTTCGGCACAACAACGACAAGAACATGGCCCACAAACGGAGCAACTCAAGCCGCCAAAAATTCCGTCTGCCAATAATAGCAGCATACTTCATTTTAACCGGGCGAACTCCCACTGTTCGGGAGAGTTCATCAGCAGAGTAATAACAACAACATGGACAGCATCAGCAACATCATAGTCATCGTCATCGACATCAGCAACAACCTGTCCGTCTCCTTGAAAGACAGAAGAACTAACCAACAAAGTCAGGCGTCTGTCCGTCCAGTCGTGCTCAAAACGGAATAACAACAACAAACAAACAAAAAAAATGTGATCTGTTCGCATACATTGATGATAATGATGGCAGCAACTCAACACATTGATGCGTTGACTTTGAACTGACAAGAGTCTCGTCGCAGTGCTATTGATCGACGTTATAGTTACTATATACATATATATTCCTTACTGTGTGTGTGTGTGCGTTTGTAAGGCATAAGTAGAATTTTTAGTGTCTGTTTTATGTCAGCATAAAATGTACTAATTTACAACCATGGCAGAGTTATTGCTGTGCAACGTCAAAATGAAATTGTGTTCCGATATTCTGATACGTCTCTCATTATATTTTTAACTTGGCCGTTTTTTTTTTTCTTTTTTGCTTAGCCGTATCTTTGGTCTTCTATTTTCTTTGGTTAGGGAAATTGGGAAATCAGTGCTTTATGATCTGGCAACAATTTTGTTCACATACGTCACCGATTTCGGCGAGAGTTGATAGAGGTAGCAAATCTTCTAGGAGTAATGGAAAAAATGTCGAATGTTCGTAATCAGATTTGAACCTGATGTCTTAGTATTAACTACCAGATCCGAGCAAGCATTGAGCTAGAATTCCCCTCTATACTCCTAAGTGTATTCATATCTCTGTACTCGCAGAGATAGCTTGTAAAATGAATTCAGTAGGAACTTCGATCTGAAAGAAAGAGGAAAGAATAATTTTACGTACAAAAATACACTCCAGTCACTAAGTCACCGGTTGTGCCTGTAGTCCCAAATACTCACCCAGTTAACGTTCATACAATGTAACCTACGACGGTTGGGGGTTAAGCTCCGAGCAGGCATTGAGCTAAAATTCCCCTCTATATATCCAACCTATACTTCCAAGTTTGGGACGACTCCACGGCTGGTCGTCTAATGGATGGCATGAATGATCTGCGATGACTAAAAAAGCCCAGCTAAGAATCTCAACTGTAAAGAAAGAAAGTAAATTAAAGTAAGTAGGGTGTGATAATAAAATAATAATACAAGGTAGACAGAGAGAAAAATTAACCTTATAAAACTTTTTTAACTGGCGGCCATTTTGTCAGCTGTCAAGTGATTAATATTTAGTTTGGTTTGCCATTTCATTATGAACAGGTTGACAAAAGAACAACGCTTGCAAATCGTGCAAATTTATTTCGAAAGTAATGGTTCAGTTCGCGAAGTTTACCGCAAGCTCCGTCGATTTTATGCCATTACATCCACAAAAACTGACTGTTTGGTGTGCTCTATGGGCTGGTGGAGTCATTGGGCCATACTTCTTCCGAAATAATGCTGGAGAGTCAGTTACCGTTAATGGAGACCGGTATAGAGCCATGATAACCGACTATTTTGTTCCCGAATTGGATGGCATGAATGTGGATGAGTTGTGGTTCCAACAAGTGGTTGAAAATTGGACCTGTAGAATTGGCTTTATACGAGCCAGCCGCGGCGGCCACATGCCCGAAATCATATTTAAACATTAATGGCATAAAATTATCCTTCCAATAAAGTCAAATTGATGGACATTACAACGATTTTCTTGTGTTTTATTTAAATTCGAAGTTCTATACCTCAATAAAAAACAACCTATATAAGGTTAACTTAACCATAAATAAACATGATTTGGAGTCTGCGTTATATATGGTTAATTTGAACATCTTCTTGTTGACTGGTATTTAACGATAATAATAGTTAATTTAACTACTCACTGGTTGAATTGTTTAACCATGAAACTGGTTGATATAAAAGTAATTATTGTTATTTTAACAATGCATTGTTGAATTTTTTAACCATGAAAATTGTTAATAGAAAAATTTAATTGTTAATTTATTGAAACACTGCATGCTCAATTTAACAACGAAATCGTTAATATTATTAAATACTACAGTGTTTTTGTTTCTGTTGTTCGAGATCGTTGATTTATTTCTATTTCTTTGCAGATATATAAATTTTCCAAAAAAACTTCACGAACTTTTTTGCTTTGATTGCAGGCAAGGTTTCGTTCTTCAAGCTGTTACAGTTCTTCATCGTTACCCATTTGCAATGATTTCTGCAGCAAATATTGGTATAATAAGTGTCCCAACTCTATGCGAGTGAACGAGAACTACTGTTTAGTAGCGCATATCCCCCAAAAAAATTCAAGCAGTAAAGCAAACACGTGCATTGCAAAGCAACAGCTCAACAAGCAGTGAAGATAGCATGTGGTGGTGGTTTTTTTGAAAGAGCGAGTGCTCACATTTTGAGAGAAAAGGAAGAGTGGAAAAAGAGTGGGGGAGATAATCGCATTTGTTGCAACTTCGTGTAACATAATACTGAACTTCGTCTAACACAAAGCAGTTCAAGAACTTCGACACAACAGAGCCGAATGATCTTTGAATTGTTGTTTATTTCGCACATTTTTCAGCCTCTCTCTCTCTCGAAAAAATCAACCTTATATAATGTTAACTCAACTATTTTTCATGTAAATTTGACCTTATATAACGTTATTTTGACTTTGTCATCAAATATTTACCATGAAAAAATTAACCAGACACATGGTTAAAAAAATCAGTGAGCTGCGTGCGATATAACTGTGTATACTCACTGGCCGGGACCGATTGTTTTAAAGCCGGCTCCGAACAGCTCAGGCTTTTCTAGAGAAGTTTTATATGGCTTAGAGATTTACTCTCTTACTCGTCAAGTCGCCAACATTTACGAGGTGGAAACATGTGATGGTCTTACACGATTTCGAACTCGGGATCTTCTGTGTGTGTTCTTCTGGCCTTCCCCACATTTCGACGGCTTCTCTTGACCAAATAGGGTGTCCTTCATTTTCCCTTATGCCATAAACCATAAACGTTTCCTTCTAATCTAAGTCCATGGATAACATCGCCTTCGTTTGCAATTGCCCCTCGCGCCGCCGCTGCTGCCCGACTTACAACATACTTTGGCTAAGATTTCGTTGGCATTCGTACAAATTCCAAAGATAAGACCTTTTTCGAAAATTAATGATGGCTTATTAGCAAACATAACATTTAACATGTTTTAAACTGCTTTCCATAGCAATTTTTACGGGCTATCTATCTTTTAAGATCACTATCTCGCTCGCAGCCAACTGTACGGCAACGAAGCGTCTTGGCTAAACCAAACTCCAAACTCATCATCGTCATCGTTGTCTATGGTTCTTATGGCATTATGAGTTTTTGGAGAGTTTCAGTTTCAAATATCAGGAGGTGAATGATTTAGGGGGAGGAGTAGACATAGCCGCCGTAATGTGAAAGGTTTGTGGCAAGTTTGCCAGTTGTTGCAGAACCAGTGTGCGCCAATTTTTACGTGCAATTAATTAGTTGAGTTCGCTTCAAATCCAAACGGCGACAGAAAATGTTCTATGTAGCTGCGATTTTTCAAATTGGTTCTTTGGTGTTGGAATAGCCCAACCACATGGCAGACAGACAGCCACATCGTATAATACTCGACAATTTATTGTTACTGTTTTGTTGTGCTGGGCCGAGTTTTAAAGCCTCACTCGCCGCCGCCATATGGCAATTGAATTGAATTTGAATTGTGACTTGATTTTCATTTGAATTTCGCCTGTTTGATGGCATTTGATGCCATGTGTTCCGAAGGCATTTCCATTGCCTTGGCCGTCATCGGGCGCGTCTTTCTCCATTCTGCTGTTGCCAGTTGACATTTTTAGTAGCGTGTTCTGTTTGGGGGGGGGGGGGGGGGAGCAATTAATTACAACCATATATAAATCGAATTTAGCAAATGTTCAATTGTTGTAATTACCGAGTATTTGGCATGAAATCGTATTTCATGTCTGTTGGAAATTTACATACTCCGTCAGAGTGCTGGCATCTTTATGGTGGGCTGTTAACTGAGACAATTAACGGACAACCAAAATATCCAAAAAAGAAAAAGGTAACGATCAACAGACGTATTAACATCCGTTAAGTTTCTGTCTGAATGGGTTGGTTTGTTTATTGCAGATTTACTCTGGTGAGACCATGACAAAAATATGCAGCGACCCAATGAGGACTGGGGTTCATTCGGCTGGTAAAGTCCTGCAATATATAAGATAAATGGACAATTAGAAAATATGTATAGAAAATTACTGCTTAGTCCTTTTTCAGCAAACGAAATTTTTTTTTAAAATATAGGGTTATCCATTTTGTGGTTTCAAAAGTATAGAGCTGGAATTCGACCGCTGTCCAACTAAAATGTACAAAAGTGAAATGAAAAATTCCCCAAAAAGAGCAACATTAAAAAATTTATATAAATTAATATAAAAAAAAATTTCAACCCAAAAGGGCCAACATGAAAATTGCCCCAAAATGTCAATGAAAAATTCCCCCAAAAAATAATAAAAAAAAAAATTACAAAAGTGAAATGACAAATTCCCCAAAAATAAAGTGAAAAGTTACCCAAATGAAGAATTAGCAAAAATTAATAGAAAAAAACCAGTCCCAACATGAAAATGTCCCCAAAAATTCCGAAAAATCCCCCTAATAATATATAAAAAAATTTCTTAAATGAAGAATTTCCAAATCAGAAAAATCCACCAAAAAATCTAAATATGTAAAAAATTCCACAAATAAGGAATTTCCAAAAATTAATATAAAAAAAAAAAAAATTCAACCCAAAAGGGCCAACATGAAAATTGCCCCAAAATGTTAATGAAAAATTCCCCCAAAAAATAAGAAAAAAAAATTTACAAAAGTGAAATGAAAAATTCCCCTAAAGTGAAAAAGTTCCCCAAATGAAGAATTAGCTAAAATTAATAGAAAAAGTGCCAACATGAAAATGTCAGCAAAAATTCTGAAAAATCTCCCTAAAAAATATATAAAAAATTTCCCAAATCAGAAAAATCCACCAAAAAATCCAAATATGTAAAAAATTCCACAAATAAGGAATTTCCAAAAATTTAAAAAAAAAAATTCAACCAAAAAGGGCCAACATGAAAATGTCAGAAAATATTCTGAAAAATCTCCCTAATAATATATAAAAAATTTCCCAAATGAAGAATTTCCAAATCAGAAAAATCCACCAAAAAATTTAAATGTATAAAAAATTCCACAAATAAAGAATTTCCAAAAAATTATAGAAAAAAAAAATTCAACCCAAAAGGGCCAACATGAAAATTGCCCCAAAATGTCAATGAAAAATTCCCCCAAAAAATAATAAAAAAAATGTACAAAAGTGAAATGAAAAATTACCCAAAAGTGAAAAGTTTCCCAAATGAAGAATTAGCTAAAATTAATAGAAAAAGTGCCAACATGAAAATGTCAGCAAAAATTCTGAAAAATCTCCCTAAAAAATATATAAAAAATTTCCCAAATCAGAAAAATCCACCAAAAAATCCAAATATGTAAAAAATTCCACAAATAAGGAATTTCCAAAAATTTAAAAAAAAAAATTCAACCAAAAAGGGCCAACATGAAAATGTCAGAAAATATTCTGAAAAATCTCCCTAATAATATATAAAAAATTTCCCAAATGAAGAATTTCCAAATCAGAAAAATCCACCAAAAAATTTAAATGTATAAAAAATTCCACAAATAAAGAATTTCCAAAAAATTATAGAAAAAAAAAATTCAACCCAAAAGGGCCAACATGAAAATTGCCCCAAAATGTCAATGAAAAATTCCCCCAAAAAATAATAAAAAAAATGTACAAAAGTGAAATGAAAAATTACCCAAAAGTGAAAAGTTTCCCAAATGAAGAATTAGCTAAAATTAATAGAAAAAGTGCCAACATGAAAATGTCAGCAAAAATTCTGAAAAATCTCCCTAAAAAATATATAAAAAATTTCCCAAATCAGAAAAATCCACCAAAAAATCCAAATATGTAAAAAATTCCACAAATAAGGAATTTCCAAAAATTTAAAAAAAAAAATTCAACCAAAAAGGGCCAACATGAAAATGTCAGAAAATATTCTGAAAAATCTCCCTAATAATATATAAAAAATTTCCCAAATGAAGAATTTCCAAATCAGAAAAATCCACCAAAAAATTTAAATGTATAAAAAATTCCACAAATAAAGAATTTCCAAAAAATAATAAAAAAAAAAAAATTCAACCCAAAAGGGCCAACATGAAAATTGCCCCAAAATGTCAATGAAAAATTCCCCCAAAAAACAATAAAAAAATTTACAAAAGTGAAATGGAAAATTCCCCAAAAATAAAGTGAAAAGTTACCCAAATGAAGAATTAACAAAAATTAATAGAAAAAGTGCCAACATGAAAATGTCAGCAAAAATTCCGAAAAATCTCCCTAAAAATATATAAAAAATTTCCCAAATCAGAAAAATCCACCAAAAAATCCAAATGTATAAAAAATTCCACAAATAAGGAATTTCCAAAAATTAATTAAAAAAAATAACCTGCAAAAAGGGCCAACAGGAAATTGTCCCCAAAAATACTGAAAAATCCCCTAAATAATATGGGGTTATCCATTTCGTGTATAGGCCTGTCCAACTAAGTTGTTAAATCAATTTGTTTTCTTTTCAGTTGGAAGTCTGACATTGGCGAAAATGGATCGCTTAACTATCTTACAGATTATTAAAACCTACTACAAAAAAATGGTGATTAGAGTCAAGCTCAACAGGGTCTACTTTCACCGCCAACTATTCCAAGCCCGTTCCTTTGGCTGTGGTTTCGCTAGATAGTAAATGGGGACAGAAGGAATCTCGTTAATCCATTCAGGCGCCTCACTAACTAGATGACGAGGCATTTGGCTACCTTAAGAGAGTCATAGGAGTTTGCGTGGTGGTCATTTAAACGATTCAGGGTTTCACACATACTGGCAATGTTAAAAATTTATAATAAAAAAGAAATATCATCAAAAAACGTTTACTTTTGAAAACGCAAAATGGCCAACCCTTTATAAGCAAATTTCCTAAGATATAACGGGTGGCGCAAAAGTAATCCTCCTATCAGAAAATGCTATAAATTTTGCGATTGGCCCCTAATGTGACAATCAACATGACATCATATTCTCGACTTGATGTAAAAAACAAAATAAAAAACCAAATAAAAATAATCCACAAGTTTTTCTTTTTTTTTTAATTACAGCCAAAAAAACATCGGAAGTTTACTTTTGCTCCACCTTGTACTTAAAAAGAATTTCTTAAAAAGTACGAAATTTTAAAATATTTCATATAAATGACAAAAATACTCAAATTTTCAAGATTTTTACAAAAAAGTGTCTCACGAAGAAATGTCCTCGTTGTTGTATTTTTAATTTGCTTCACTTAGGATCCTTTGGGAATCGCAACTAGCAATAGGGGTTTGGTAAATAGTTCGCCTTAAGTCTTTGGGTTCAACTATTGCAGTTTGATAGTTCAAGTCTGCTGCTGCCATCCATCGACCTTCCCTTATTTGTTTACAAATATAATAACCTATGTTATATGTGGGTATTTCATAAACCTTATGATTATTCATGCATTAAAGTGAAGTTTTGCATGCATGTTCCTTCCCCCCTCCCCCCTACCATCACCCAAAGGAATGCTGGCAAGTTTTCAGGGCAACAGGTCTTTTGGCCGTGCAATTCTGCTTTTACTCTGCCAGCGATGGCTGTGAATTTTTATGTAAAACATTTTGTAAATCGTGATTTCTGGGCCTTAAAAAATGGCAAGACTTTATCTGCAACTCAATTGAAAGCTGCTGGAAGAAATTTCAATATAAAACGCTTATGATCATATACACGTTGCTGCTGTTGCTGTAGAGGAGCGATGAACAGAAAAAAAAACAATTTTTATATGATTTAACTGGACCACATTCAAACAGTTAGATTTGCGATTCTGTTGCGGTTATAAGCCTGGGAAGGTATTGTGTTTACAAATGCTTTCGATGATGTGGCTGGAGTTGGCTGGCTGGCTGGAGCTGGCTGACTGGCTGCTTACATGTATGCGGATGGGCAGATAAAAGGTGAATGCTTTCATTGACTTTACAAATAACAATAAGCATCTTCAGCGGCGATGGGCGGTTTTATTTTAACAGATATTGTATAGTGTTTTTTCTTTCATATTTGTGGATTTCGTTTGGGGAAAATTTTGATTTTTTTTTTTTAAAAACGAAGATCTGATGCATTTCTTTCGCTTGTTCGTGGATGAGTCCGTTGGAAATCGACACACCGAAACAATGATGCCAACGAAAGCTGGAAGAAAGGTCAATCGTAATGGTCAGGTTGCCTTTGTCTGCAATTGAACTCTTATTTGTTTTATGACTTTTGTTTGACTAGAGTTATGTTAATTTCGCCAGCGAGCCGATACAGAGATTTCTGCTCTGACATCATGATGTTGCTGGCGGAAAATATAACGTAGGTGAGCAACAGGTCAACGAGCTGACACAATAGTCAAACAATCTGTAATTCTGTTTGCGGCCAATTTCCTTTCGGCCTCTTCCTCTCTACTCCAGTTCAAGCTGCTATGTGGCTTTTAATTTATACTAAACATTGCCCAAAGGCAAAAATTGAACATAAGTAAACCACCATCACCAACAACAACGATCATCATCATCCTCATGGGCAACCACCAACCAGTAAAGCAGACCATAGCTTCTCGCACAGTTAAGATGAAAGCGGGTCGCTGATGGGGGCGTGTGAGAGCATCACATACAGCTTCAAGATCATTCCGTACATTTGGTGCAGATTTCACATGTCCGTCCTTTCGCTTTACGTACGCCTGTGTGTGACTTGGTGTGTTTTGTACGTTTATCTTGTTTTATAAATTGCGTTACGGTGACCAAACAGAAACAGAAAAGAAACGAAACGAAAAAAAAACCGAACCAAAGCCAACAACCAACTATCCCATTCAGGCAATTCGAAGGCTCTGAGTCAGCCACATACAAAATCATTTCATGTCTAGTTACGAGGGAGCTAGGAAAAGGACTCTCTGTGGTGTCAATAACTGAAATCCATCAAAATTATGTGACCAACTACTTGGAGAACATCTTACCGGAATGAATGTGCTTTATGAGATTATGTGATGTGTGTGTCGCGGTTGCGAAAAAGTTTGAAGCTTGCCACCTTCATGGCTCCAATCCGCATATTACACCGTGTTACACACATTCTGTCTTATGAACCAAATTTACTTTTTCGGAAAGAGGGGAAAAAATAAAAATACACGTGTATCGGCGATTTTCATGTACACGTCAGAATTTTTTTTTTTTTTAATTTTGAAGTATAAAGCTCGTAGTGGCCTGTGTGAAAGCCTTTCGACCGATTTTTAATCCTTTTTCAGTGATCCAATCGAGCTGATTTTTGGCAGGCACACTCGTGGAAATTTCTGTATTACGTCAAATTTTTTAAAATTTATCAATTTTTATCAATTCTCAGATTTTCCCCAATTTTTATTATTTTTGAAAAAAAAATATTTTTTTTTAGCATAACTTGAAGACCCTCCAAATTTTTAAAATACTTAAGAGTTACGAAAAAAAAATTTTTTTTGAACTGAAACCTTAAAAAAAAAACGATAACCATTTAAAAAAAAAAGAAAAAAAATTAGGAAAATCTGAGAATTGATAAAAATATATTTTTTTAAAAAATTTGACGTGTTACAGACATTTCCACGAGTCTGCCTGCCAAAAATCAGCTCGATTGGATCACTGAAAAAGGGTTAAAAATCGGTCCAAAGGCTTTCACACAGGCCACTACGAGATTCATACTTCAAACTAAAAAAAAAAAAAAATTCTGACGTGTACATGAAAATCGCCGATAGACGTGTATTCCTGTTCCTGGCTCTTCTCGCAAAGTCGCCGACATTGGCAATGAGAAACCACCGCTGAAATGGCAAATATACAGCCTGATTCTGAATACTCCCAGGGAGATAATTCCCGGGGAATTTAATTTAATTTCTTTATTGCAAGCAACATCCATAGAATCGATCTGATGATTTTTGTATCGCAGCAACAACATCCTTATTTTATGGTAGAAAAAAATCAAAGAATTCAATTCTGCCCTTAGTTTTTATAACAGACATCGCAATTTGTTTGTTGACACCTCCAGTTGTCTGTAACTCGCATGGCCATGTTTGAAAGGTTTTCCAACCAAATAATGTTTTTTTTTTTAATGTTCAGCAAACGTCTTGGGACGTTCGCCCTCTGTAGGGTCTTTGTTAAAGGCAGATGTTCTCTGGCCAACGTATTTTTGTGGGCAAGGTGATTCTTCTGTAAGAACGAGTTAAAATAATGTCAAGACATCAATACAAGATGTCTTGTTTTGAAACGACATCGGAACAAATCTTAAAACTAAATTCATAGTGAGCTTGTTTTAGGGACTTTTCTGCATTATGCATCCATCGATGTAATTGGACAATTTTCCCGGGGCATTGTACTTTTTCTTGTTCACAACCGGCAGAGCTGATTTCTGATGTGCCTAGTTAGGCCTATGAATATGAACTTTTGATACCTTCCCTCGTATCATGCATGTGATGTTCTTTGTGCTGTTTTTGTGTTTTTTGTTTTTTGTCTACATTAATATGAATCTAAACCTCAAAACGACTATGAAATGTGTAAAGGTGTAATTGTGAGTGTTGCGGCAGTGGTAGTGTCGGTATATGAGTGCTGTTGGTGGAGAGAGAGCATGTGGTCATTTTTTTTTAGATGAAATTTCCCACGATTCAGATACACCCACATGAACATAATAAACCAAATGATTTTGTGGAAGTTTCCTTGTCTTTCCTACTTTTGTCCATTTTTCTTTTAATGGAAACAATATTTAAAGGTTTATTACCGACTAACGCCTGCAAATCGAGAAACTTTGCCGCAATTGTACAAAAAACCAAACACACACACACATTCGTACATACGATCCATGTCTGCCGACTGTGTGTGGTAAATGTAATTGGGAAAAAAAAGGATGACAAGATATGGAATTGGAAATTATTTATTTTGACAGCGTCCGTGATAAGTATTTACTATTTAAGTGTAGAAGATAACATGACCATGGTTATGGTCTAGAAATTCTATGTGCACAAAATCAACAATTTCGGCAGGGAGATATCAATCAAGATTGCCCCGTCCAATGGGATTTTTATGGCAGTTTTTAAAAAAGCGCTTTTCGAAGGGCTCAGCCAAATAGATTGAAATAAATAAATAAATAAATAAAAAAATAAATAAATAAATAAATAAACAAATAAATAAATAAATAAATAAATAAATAAATAAATAAAATAAAATAAAATAAAATAAAATAAAATAAAATAAAATAAAATAAAATAAAATAAAATAAAATAAAATAAAATAAAATAAAATAAAATAAAATAAAATAAAATAAAATAAAATAAAATAAAATAAAATAAAATAAAATAAAATAAAATAAAATAAAATAAAATAAAATAAAATAAAATAAAATAAAATAAAATAAAATAAAATAAAATAAAATAAAATAAAATAAAATAAAATAAAATAAAATAAAATAAAATAAAATAAAATAAATAAAATAATTAAAATAAATAAAATAAATAAAATAAATAAAATAAATAAAATAAATAAAATAAATAAAATAAATAAAATAAATAAAATAAATAAAATAAATAAAATAAATAAAATAAATAAAATAAATAAAATAAATAAAATAAATAAAATAAATAAAATAAATAAAATAAATAAAATAAATAAAATAAATAAAATAAATAAAATAAATAAAATAAATAAAATAAATAAAATAAATAAAATAAATAAAATAAATAAAATAAATAAAATAAATAAAATAAATAAAATAAATAAAATAAATAAAATAAATAAAATAAATAAAATAAATAAAATAAATAAAATAAATAAAATAAATAAAATAAATAAAATAAATAAAATAAATAAAATAAATAAAATAAATAAAATAAATAAAATAAATAAAATAAATAAAATAAATAAAATAAATAAAATAAATAAAATAAATAAAATAAATAAAATAAATAAAATAAATAAAATAAATAAAATAAATAAAATAAATAAAATAAATAAAATAAATAAAATAAATAAAATAAATAAAATAAATAAAATAAATAAAATAAATAAAATAAATAAAATAAATAAAATAAATAAAATAAATAAAATAAATAAAATAAATAAAATAAATAAAATAAATAAAATAAATAAAATAAATAAAATAAATAAAATAAATAAAATAAATAAAATAAATAAAATAAATAAAATAAATAAAATAAATAAAATAAATAAAATAAATAAAATAAATAAAATAAATAAAATAAATAAAATAAATAAAATAAATAAAATAAATAAAATAAATAAAATAAATAAAATAAATAAAATAAATAAAATAAATAAAATAAATAAAATAAATAAAATAAATAAAATAAATAAAATAAATAAAATAAATAAAATAAATAAAATAAATAAAATAAATAAAATAAATAAAATAAATAAAATAAATAAAATAAATAAAATAAATAAAATAAATAAAATAAATAAAATAAATAAAATAAATAAAATAAATAAAATAAATAAAATAAATAAAATAAATAAAATAAATAAAATAAATAAAATAAATAAAATAAATAAAATAAATAAAATAAATAAAATAAATAAAATAAATAAAATAAATAAAATAAATAAAATAAATAAAATAAATAAAATAAATAAAATAAATAAAATAAATAAAATAAATAAAATAAATAAAATAAATAAAATAAATAAAATAAATAAAATAAATAAAATAAATAAAATAAATAAAATAAATAAAATAAATAAAATAAATAAAATAAATAAAATAAATAAAATAAATAAAATAAATAAAATAAATAAAATAAATAAAATAAATAAAATAAATAAAATAAATAAAATAAATAAAATAAATAAAATAAATAAAATAAATAAAATAAATAAAATAAATAAAATAAATAAAATAAATAAAATAAATAAAATAAATAAAATAAATAAAATAAATAAAATAAATAAAATAAATAAAATAAATAAAATAAATAAAATAAATAAAATAAATAAAATAAATAAAATAAATAAAATAAATAAAATAAATAAAATAAATAAAATAAATAAAATAAATAAAATAAATAAAATAAATAAAATAAATAAATAAATACATTTAATGACAACGATTACTTTCAATTTCCGCAGATCAATGAAAAAAAAATTATATATATTCGATTCTAAGCAAATTGCACATGAGACGTTTAAAGAAATTATAATAATCCGTCTAACATTTAAAAGACAAGATATGCCATTGAAGCCTTAAGGCAAAGATACAAAAAAAAAGTGATTTACAAAAAAGCTCTATCTTCCGATTTCCAAGTCACACCACCTAAAAAACTACTTTAGCAATATATCATTAACCATTTTCACCCATGCATTGTGGACGTTTAAGAAAACAAAGATCTATCAAAACCAACACATCTTTCACTCTCCACCCCCCAAAAAAAAAAAAAAAATAACCACAAAGAAATCTCCAAGGAAAATAAATGGAATAAATTCATTCATTGCTTAAAAAACACCCAACCAACGAAAACTAAACCAATTCCCATGGCCAAATAATAAGAAAAACAACAACCAACAATCGTATCGTACAATTGGAAAAGTCAGCAATAACAGATAGCAAAAATCCATAGAAGGGGGCACACCGATGAAGATGAGGCAAAATGGGAATGTTTAATTCAGTATCAATGATGATCGTGCTGTACTTATAACAGTTAAAGGTCATTGCAAAGAAGAAGAAACAAAAAAAAAAAGAGTATACACCACCAGCACCAACAACAACAACAACACCCAAACAGATACCAAACACAGATGATGAAGCTGACGATGATCATGATGAACATCAGCAGAACAAGACTAACTCTACATATAGAGAGTTGCAGTTGAAGGAAATAAATCGACTAATCCACAGAATCCCATTACAACGGCCACAAGCAACCGTGATGATCATGATGATGATCTTCTTCGTCTGCATCATCAGGGCAACACCAACGACGACCGGCCACTATAACCAAAAAAATTCGATGAGGCACTCTGGAAATATGCTTTGGAAACCAACAAAAAAAACAACAACAGCAAAAACATTGTTAAGAGTTCAATTCTGTTTTACGGATTTGCCTCATAAAGCATCGCACAATGGCTGAAACAGAAGAATCTCTATAAGAAGAACAACACCCACACAAATTTGGAGCAACTGCACTGTAGGGCTGGGGGAGAGAAAACTTTAAAAACATAAAAAAAAACTCTCAGCGATGTTTTCGCATTTCAATGATAAACGAAAACATAGGCGGGAAGGATGGCATACACTTAAATGTGGAATTTTACATGGATATCGGATGCTGATCACCGATAACGGACCAGCTGAACATTCAATGAATGAAACAGGCGCAGTTTCATACTCATGGTGAGAAATGTGCGACACATTGATTGTCTTGGAACGGGTGATTCATATCATTGGCAAGAGTAATCTAAAAAAAATGTGATGCGAAGACAACAACTTCCACTAAGCACGGAAATGTGATGCCTTTTTGCTCTTATCTGCCTTAGGTGGCGTTGGACCACCTCGACCACCCTGCATATGACGACTAAAAAGATAATTTCATAGGTTTCCGTTTTGAGACACTCAATGACATGGCTGATGCCCAACAAGTACTGTTCAGCTATGGGTTGCAGCACCCAGGGATTCTCGGTCATTTTCATTAACGATTTTAAAACACTTTGCGATTTCCATACTTTCAGTACATTTAGGAAAAAAATTTAATTTTTAATTTTTAATTTTTAATTTTTAATTTTTAATTTTTAATTTTTAATTTTTAATTTTTAATTTTTAATTTTTAATTTTTAATTTTTAATTTTTAATTTTTAATTTTTAATTTTTAATTTTTAATTTTTAATTTTTAATTTTTAATTTTTAATTTTTAATTTTTAATTTTTAATTTTTAATTTTTAATTTTTAATTTTTAATTTTTAATTTTTAATTTTTAATTTT
>OY282515.1:84313438-84363438 GCA_958296145.1 Hydrotaea cyrtoneurina
TCGAACTTGTTTCAATGTTTGATTGTTATTAAATACAACAAAGCAAACAAATGCACACACTCGGATATTTTGTGTACCCCCCCCCCCCCCCCACTTTTTGGACGATTTTTATATGCTGTTAATATTGATGTTGTTGTTATTGTTGTCGGTGTTGGTAGAAACATATCTTATGGATTTCGGATTTCGTAGTTTTTTGTTTGTTTTGTTTTTATTATTGGCAAAGTTACACCCCCTTTGTTAAAATCAACATCATCAGCAACATAATGATGACTAACAGACAAACAAAGCCAACAATGATGTTTAGCAAAACAGATGAAAAAGATCACATACAACGAAAAAGGGGATGCTGGCAACGTAGTGATGAAAGTTTGAAGGAAGTAGATTTGAAAGAAATATGGCAAATGATCTTGTTGATCCTACTGGTTAGTTTATTTAATTCAGGTGACAAAAAAGAGAATTGAAATCGAATGCAATCAAAATTAAGAATATATAAAATATTAACATGACGAGTACGGTGGGATGAAGGGAACACAGTTTATAGTCTGGATGGGAATGGCCAGCCAATGAAGTAAATTATAAAGGATTATCCATATTGCGTTTTCAAAAGTAAACCTAAATAAAACACATATAAAATGTCTTTTTTTTCATCATATTTCTTTTTTATTATAAAGTTTGAACATTGACAGTATGTGTGAATACCTAACACACATACCTAACCAAGGATTTGCATGTCTTCTTCGACTTGATCCTAACTAACCTCTGGAGACAACGTGATTCATTCTCGCCGGCGGAGGATTTCAATAACTCTGCTGAGGTATCTTAATATATATTTACCCTCGACACTGATTCACTGATACACTGATTCACTGATTCACAGATTCACTGACTCTGTCACGCAGTACGTAGGAATTTAAATAGGCATTCTATAATTTTCTATAAATAATAATAATAAAATAAATAATTTTTTTTTTTACATAAATTGTGTTTTCCCCAAATTTTTTTTTTCCAAAATTTTTTTTTTACAAATTTTTTTTTTACAAAAATTTCTTTTTACATATTTTTTTTTCAAGAAAAAAATTTTTTTTCAAGAAAAATATTTTTTTTCAACAAAATTTTTTTTTTCAACAAATTTTTTTTTTTCAAAAATTTTTTTTGTTTTTTCCACAAAATTTTTTTTTTTTTTAACAAAATTTTTTTTCCATATTTCAACGGGCGCCATAGGCGCATTACAACTTACTAGTTGATTATAAAATCCATTCAGACTACAAGGATGGTCTCGCAATTTGCCGGCCTAGAGAAAAAATGGTCATCCATAGAAATTTGACAATTTGCCTTTTTTTTGACCTGCTAAACCTTATGGCGAAAGGGTTAATCCTAACTCAATCTCACCTAACTCATCAACACCCTTTTGTCGGCCGCCGCAGATGAGTTCTTTTTGAAATGTTGTTAAAAAATCAAGTGTCTGTTAAATGTTCAATTGTTTGGCAGCAGATGAACCGCAACCAAACACATTGTTTTTCATCTCTCTCTCTCTCTCAACAGACAACAAAATCAAGAAGATGGACAAAAAAATCAATGCATTGTAATAAACTCTTAAACAAACAAATAGGAAACATCGAGCAACAACAACAATTTAACAATTGTTTCAAATTGTTAGTGTTCGGTGGTGTTTTTTTTTTGTTGTATTTTTTTGTCAGCTTCAACATTTTTAAGTTTTGATTTAACAGATTTGGCCAAGCCAGCCAAGCAAACTAACAATAGAAACACGGTTTGCATTTGGAAACACATCTCTCGTCCAATTGTCCATAGGAGTTTGTTTCCGATTTGCTGCCATGAGTGTTAGTTTTAAGGCTCGAAAGCGTTCACAAAACATTTGTAGTTCAACAACAGCTTTCGGTTGAGGGTATTTTACGTTTTCTCAACGGCAGCCCGGCTACAGCAGCTGGAGCTGCTTGAGTAGCCAAATATTTGAATACCTTTTGGTTTTGCAGCGCGAACGAGTCAATGGTTAAGCCGAAATGACCACTTGCTTTATTGTTTTAACAGCAAATCATTGTTACGGTTGAGGGGGGGGGGGGGGGGGATGCTAAAACAAAAGGCGCCTGTTCAGATATCAGTTCATAAGGTTAATGCCAAGCCACGGCATTGTTTTCCATTCCGTTTTAAAGTATGCACGGCTCGAACTATCGCCCAACTGCAGCTTAGACAAACTTTGAACAGATCGTATTTCTATGATAAGCATGTTTTGTGAGGCCGTAATAAATAAATCAATTTCGGAAATTAGCCCGACTTATAGTTAACACGTTCTGCTCTGTCACAGTCCCACAAGACTGTGTATCGATTGGAAAACATTTTCAAAAAAATGTCTTCCCATCGTCCTCAGTGTCGATCAGTGGAGAAGAATCGTCGTCTTGTGCCGGTGGCCCATGTCCAGCTTAATTTGTTTACTCTGTCATTTGCTAATTGTTCATAAAAATCAATTTTGATTTTGTCGGCGGCAAGAGCAAGGGAAAGCCAAGGCTGGCAAACATTGGCATTTCCATAGCATTAAACTGTGATTAGCATCTCATGTTTGTAACACTTGGTTGAGTAACTGACTCGCCAATGAATGCAGAAAGCCCCTTGCCAGCCGCGAGAGACGATGCCGGCCACAAATGTGTACAGTGAATCAGGTTGCCAGATGGTGGGCATGTGAATTGCGGGGAAATACAAGGAGAGGTAAGAATAGAGGACAGGAAGCCGTGGGTGGGGTGTTCTATCTCAAAAATATGTTGAGAACACATTCACAGCTCCATATTCACATCCGAATATGTCTGATGCATTCCAATAAGACCACAATTCCATAGAGCTGTTCATCTTTTATAGAATGATCGACTAAAATGTCCCCCCCCCAATTGTTAGTTGATTTATAATAATTGTGCTTTCAAAGAATTTTCTTTTCTTTGTTTCAGGTTCAAGATCAGCAGGTTAATGAAGCAAATGTTACACCGTGTTACAAAAAATAGATTTTTTTCTGTCCTATGAACCAAATTTACTTTTTCGGAAAGGGGATAAAAAATAAAAATATACGTGTATCGGCGATTTTCATGTACACGTCAGAATTTTTTTTTTTTTAATTTTTAAGTATGAAACTCGTAGTTGCCTGTGTGAAAGTCTTTCGACCGATTTTGAACCCTTTTTCAGTGATCCAATCGAGCTGATTTTTGGCAGGCAGACTCGTGGAAATGTCTGTATCACGTCAAATTTTTTAAAAAATAGATTTTTATCAATTCTCAGATTTTCCTAAATTTTTTTTTTAAATGGTTATCGTTTTTTTTAAGGTTTCAGTTTTAAAAAAACATTTTTTTTCGTAACGCTTAAGTAGTTTAAAAATTTGAAGTCTCTTCTAGTTATGCTAAGAAAAGTGAAAAAAATATTTTTTTTTTTCAAAAATAATAAAAATTGAGGAAAATCTGAAAATTGATAAAAATCTATTTTTTTAAAAAATTTTCCACGAGTCTGCCTGCCAAAAATCAGCTCGATTGGATCACTGAAAAAGGGTTAAAAATCGGTCGAAAAGCTTTCACACAGGTCACTACGAGCTTTATACTTCAAACTTAAAAAAAAAAAAACTGACGTGTACATGAAAATCGCCGATACACGTGTATTTTTATTTTTTCCCCTCTTTCCGAATATGTGCATTTGGTTCATAGGACAGAAAAAAAAATCTATTTTTTGTAACACGGTGTAAGCATTCCCATCTTCACCTTTTCGATCTTCAACTTTTTCACTTTGCCATCTTTGTAAAACGGATAACCCAGCAGCCCTGGCTCCATTCCCTACATTTAGAGCCAGAGTAATCAGACATCTGGTGATTTTTGGTGGCACTCTTCCTAATATTGTGGAATTTAAGTTCTATATTTTCCAGGAGATTCTCTGAGGTGGGTGTTACATCACAGGATAATCGATTATTCCCGCCTTTATTCTACAATCTGGCAACACTTTGCATTTATTCCGCATCCAGTTTGATGGGCCTTATCTGTCTCACAAACAAACATGAAAAGAACTTTGTAATTCCACTTGCATTCTCATTACAACTGACTGACTACTAATCCTAATGTCAATTTGAAATCAAATCATCTTTTTTAAGCCAACTGCTGCAACAGGCTGATACCAGCCAGAGAGAGAGAGAGAGAGCCACCATTAACTGGGAACACCAACCACCATCACCACTTAGAGGGGAGTAAATAACCGCATTTAATAATCAATTTCGAAAGCAAGTTTATGCGGTCTACTTGTCCGAACGTTGGCAAATGTTTTGCTTTGGAACTCATCAAACTCATCTCTCCGCGCACACATCGCAGGCTAATTTTAGGTTAGCCAAGATTTTCTCAAGACGGTTGTGTTTGCCACAAAGAAAAATCCTATCATTGTGTTTGACATTTAGTAGCATTATTTCATGTGAAATCACCTGCAGATTATGTTTATAGGCTCACATTATGATTACACTTTTTATTATAATTTACAAGTTTGACGACCAAGTTGCACGGGCGGTTTGGGGGTAGCAGACCCAAAACGAATGCAGCTCTGTTTGCGTGACTTGATTTCTTTTTGTTGTTGTTTTGTGGCCCCACAAATGTGCGACTGATGGTCGAGCAACGATAAGGTGCGTATGCCATCACGGCGGGAGGGTATGATTAGGTTTGGGGGAACTTGTCAGGCAAAGACAAGTGGACTTTAGTTACAAAATGTACACGTCAGAATTTATCAATTCTCAGATTTTCCCCAATTTGTATTATTTTTGAAAAAAAATAATATTTTTTTTCACTTTTCTTAGCATAACTTGAAGAGACTTCAAATTTGTAAACTACTTAAGCGTTACGAAAAAAAAAAATGTTTTTTGAACTGAAACCTTAAAAAACCCATTTAAAAAAAAAAAATTAGGAAAATCCGAGAATTGATAAAAATCTATTTTTTTTTTAAAAATTTGACGTGATACAGACATTTCCACGAGTCTGCCTGCCAAAATCTGCTCGATTGGATCACTGGAAAAGGGTTACAAATCGGTCCAAAGGCTTTCACACAGGCCACTACGAGCTTCATACTTCAAACTTAAAAAAAATATAAAATTCTGACGTGTACATGAAAATCGCCGATACACGTGTATTTTTATTTTTTCCCCTCTTTCCGAAAAAGTAAATTTGGTTCATAAGACAGAATGTGTGTAACACGGTGTAATGTCCGGACATCGGACCACAGTAAAATGATCCCACTCTCAAGGCTTTCGTTGATAAACAGGCAGTCTCACAGTCGCTTTCTTCCTGAACATTTTCTGTTCACTAAGCTCCGAGAGTCTGGCATGAAAGTTTCGGTGCAGGGAGTAATGATCCTAGCGTTTCGTCTTTGGTTGATGTGCAAGCCGATTCACCGCCCTCAATATCTAACTACAGCAATATGAATTGGTCAGTAGAAATACAGGGTTTTCCACGAAGAGGTGTTATTTTGGTATTCAAAGAAAAATGCAATTTTTTGAGATAAATGATCGGCTGTTTATTTCACAATAAAGAGGATGTTAAGCCGTTAATAATGAAAAACAACAGCAGCCAAATGGAACCTACACGACCAAGCTTACAGGACCATATCCTTTTCATGAAATTGTCCATAACCAATAGATAAGGTCCAGGGTGTTATGATCCCAGTCTCTGGGCTTGGGTGGATGTGCAAGCGGACTCCAAGTCGTCTGTAAGTCTGGCTCTGTGGAATTGGTCCATCTCTATGGAGCTATGCCTGATAAACTTAACATATCGCCCCCCAACCCCACCAAATTAGTTATACCAACTGTAATGAACTAGCAGAAGAACCAGCAGAAGAAAAATATTCCATTCATTTCCTACCTTTTCAAATCCACCCCTCTCTAGCAAACTTTCTCATACAAATTCGTTTTTCTTTTTTTTTTTTTTTTTTTTGTCGATTTTCTTAATACGTTTTACATTTGTCCACAAATGCATGGATCTCTCGCCGAAGTTGATTTGCCACTCAGAACTGAGAGTTGATTTTGATTTTTTCTGTTTTGTTGTTTTCAATTAACATTTTTATTTGAAATTATTTTTACAGCTCATTAAGTCAACTGTTAAGCGGTTGTAAATTTCACCAGATTACATAATATTAACTTTGCATTTAAGAGCATCTCTTCGGCGATCGGCACACGGAAACAGCGACAACTGGTCACTCAAGGGGCCGCCGTGGAGCACTTTTGCGCGCGGCGACCACACACGGCGTAACTGTAACATTTCTGCGGGCTGGCCGGCCAAAGGAGACGAAAGCCATGGCCATCAATTTTTCGTCCGGCATAAGTGGCAAATAACATATGGATTTAATGCATTTAAGCGGCTTATGTGTGGCAATAAAAGCAGAATAGTGCACTTTGCAATCATTTCATGTGGTGTGTGATAGATCGAACGGAATACGAGGCAGCGCAGAGCCAACGCCATTGTTTGGTCATTGATATGGTGGCCAAGTGACCGGGGGGGGGGGGGACGTAGGTTGTGTGTGTTGAGTCTAGAATGCTTCCTTGTATCGAAAGGAGTCGTCATTTAGGCGGAGAAGCTGTAAATGGTAGTTTTGTGCAAATACAATTTATTTGTCAGATTTGTCGTATTACGAAATTATCGGAAACATCACAAAGCGCAGTTTGGCATATCAGACGTGCCACAAGGGTGTGTGTGTGTGCTGACACTAGGCCACAAATGTCGGAGTTACAGTAGTCATTGCACCGATAGAAAATTATGTATACACTGAAGACAAAAAAAAACACATTTCTTCGAAAGCCAACAATATTTTGGGAGATTACCTGAAATTACAGCCATGTACCTAAAATAGAAGTATGCTAAATTGAAGCATGAAAATGAAATATGTCTGGCCAGAACCATGTGCCAGTTCGAGGGTTAAATTTCAATAACTAATTTCAACAACTACTAATTTAGGAAATGGCTGCCTAGATAAGTTACGCAAACCTGCTGGAATGAAGTCCTAGTAGAATTTTGAACTAAATGAAGCTGGTGAATTCCGATTTCATTCAACAAATGGATCAGGTATTTTGCCTACATGGAAGATTGAGCGGTTCCTTCGAAAATGGTCAAATAATAAGTCCAACGGATATTTTCCCATGATGTTCAAATATTCGTCCACTTTTGGAATGTGTCGCCACTTCGCCATTGACATTGTGGACGGTCGTGGTGTGGCAGTAAACAAGTAAACCCAGGGTAAGACAATCTAACATGTTTCAGCGGCTGTTTTTCATAATTAATAAAAATTAATAATGAAAAACATCATCAGCCAAATGGTCAACACACGACCACGCCTACAGGATCATATCCTTTCCATGAAATTTTCCATAACCAAAAAAAAAATAAAAATAGAAATGTTTGAAAAGGTTTCAAGCATTACACCGTGTTACACACATTCTGTCCTTTGAACCAAATTTACTTTTTCGGAAAGAGGGGAAAAAATATCGGCGTGTATCGACGATTTTCATGTACACGTCAGAATTTTTGTTTTTTTTAAGTTTGAAGTATAGAGCTCGTAGTGGCCTGTGTGAAAGCCTTTCGACCGATTTTTAATCCTTTTTCAGTGATCCAATCGAGCTGATTTTTGGCAGGCATTCTCGTGAAAATGTCTGTAGCACGTCAAATTTTTTAAAAAATAGATTTTTATCAATTCTCAGATTTTCCCAAATTTTTATTATGTTTTCAGTCAAAAAACATTTTTTTTTTCGTAACGCTTAAGTAGTTTAAAAATTTACGCTAAGAAAAGTAAAAAAATATATTTTTTTTTAAAAAAATAATAAAAATTTGGGAAAATCTGAGAATTGATAAAAATCTATTTCGTAAAGCTTAAGTAGTTTAAAAATTTGGAGTTATGCTAAAAAAAGTGAAAAAAATATTTTTGTTTTTTTCAAAAATAAAAAAATTTGAGAAAATCCGAGAATTGATAAAAATCTATTTTTTAAAAAATTTGACGTGATACAGACATTTCCACGAGTCTGCCTGCCAAAAATCAGCTGGATTGGATCACTGAAAAAGGATTAAAAATCGGTCGAAAGGCTTTCACATAGGAAAATAGGAGCTTTATACTTCAAATTTAAAAAAAAAACAAAAATTCTGACGTGTACATGAAAATCGCCGATACACGTGTATTTTTATTTTTTTCCCTCTTTCCGAAAAAGTAAATTTGGTACATAGGACAGAAAAAAAATGTATTTTTTGTAAGACGGTGTTATGTTTGCTTTGATTGCAGGCAAGGTCGGTCGGTCAAAATGAAAAAAAATTGTAAGCAGCTGTTTGCATGACTCTGCCTTTAGTTATTGTGCCCTGGGCTTGGCCTCATCGTTTTCCATGCGAGTTTGACAGCCGCCGCCTTAGGTCTTAGATGTGTGTTTCTAAATTTAATCGGTGACAATTTCAAATACAAGGTGGCGCAAAAGTAAACTTCCGATGTTTTTTGGCTGTAATTCCAAAAAAAAATGAAAAACTTTGATTCTTCTTGTGGATTATTTTTATTTGGTTTTTTTTATTTTTTTTTTACATCAAGTCGAGAATATGATGCCAGGTAAATGGCCGCAGCCAGAGTTGCCACTGACATTAGGGGCCAATCGCAAAATTTATAGCATTTTCTGATAGGAGGATTACTTTTGCGCCACCCGTTATAATCTTAATATTATTATTGGATGATTTGATGAAAATCATTACAAAAACCTCAATATCATTTTGCTTACATTTTTGTCTGCTTTTCCTTTTCCCATGGGGGGCGGGGAGGGGGCTGTTGTTCGCTCACACGTTGCAGGTTCGGTTCTTAAGTCTTTTGATTTGCTTTGGCCTTTGCTATGCCCAATTGTTTTTGTTGTTGTTTTGATTTAGACCGCTAATTACACATTTAAATGTCTAATAGCTCAATTACCAACACCTTTTTTTTCTTTTTGGGTTTTTGGTTTGTAGGCCGACCCATCGGCGGCATCAATTGAAGTCCTCCAAGTCCAAGTCGTGTTGTACATATGTCGTCGTTGTGGCCTTTGTTGTACTTTTGCCTGTGTGTGTATCGTTAGGGAGGCGGCTGTTGAAATTTGTGGTGACATTTTCAAATTTCACCAAGGCAAACGACCAGAATTACCATAGAAATTATCCCGTGAGAACATAACGAAACGGTTTGAAGGAGGGGGGGAGGGGGCCGCCATAAGGAAAAAGACATAAACCACAATGGCACACTAACGGAAGACTGGCGTCCCAAAGACTATAAACCATTCGGGCAGGATTCATTCATACACTCATGCCGTCATTTATTCAAACGTCGCACATCGCACCGCACCACACCACACCAAATTTAACATGATCATTAACATAAGAACGAACATCAGAACCATAACATTAAATACAAAAACTGTCCAAGACATGCATCAAGCGGGACTACGTGCCTAACATGTTACCAAACTAATTACAATGGTAACAACAAGCAAGCAATGGCCCCAAACAGGCCACAAGTATTACAATTCGTTTAACACCAGCACTTGTTTTCTTCCCGGTGTGTGCGTGTGTGTGTGTTCTTTTCTCTCTCTCTCTCTAACCAAAATTTCATTCATGTTTTTTTTTGTTGTCTGATGTTTTGAGTTTGGAGACAAAAACAAAATTAAAATTTCAAATGAGTTCAGGCCCGACTAGACTGGACTGGACTGGAGTTGTGTTGTGTTGTATTGGGAAATCACTGAGAATTTACAATTAATAAACAATTAAATTAAACTATTTGGGCGCCAGTCAGACGTCTGAATGCATTATTTTTTCTTTAAATTATAACTAAAGTGTGTGATGCATTCTTAATTCACATTCAATTCTTCGACCTCCAAGCTTTTCTTCGTCTTCTATTCGAAGAGAAAAGCAGAAATTTTGATTTAATTGTATGTTCGACAAAAACACACAAATCCAAAAACTGTTGTTCGTCTTAACACCCACAAGGTTTTTTGACCCCTGCGGCTGGGAGTCATGTTCTCAAAGGCCCCCCAAAAAAGACAACAACATGTGTCTGTATTGGTGGTCACACGTTTGGACAAAAAAGCACAGGAAATCAAAGTACTGTTATTGTTTTATTAAAAATGTATACAAAAAAAACGAGCAGAAGCCTAAGAAAATTCCGAAACGTTTGCCGCAGCCAAAGCTTCACTGCTTCGTTTGCTGCCGTTCTTATCGTTTCACAAGCATGTTTGTATCGATGTGCACAGTATGCACTTGTCTTGTACTTGCTAGTGGCTGCTAACGTGTGTTTAATTCCCCCCCCCCCCATTTCTTTTAGCCTTTCTGTTTTGTTTTTTTCGCTCTGCTGATGTGCGTTGACTTAAAGTGGTTTTTGCCGGCTCTGCGCATGCGTGCAAGTGTGTGCGGCTGGAACGTGCAACTATTGTGTTTGTGGCACGTTAAGCGTACGCTTGGTGTTGGCGGCCCACAGCGTCGTGTGTCCATCCTAGTGGCATCCGTTTGTCGAGGCGCATATTCGGAAAGAGGGGAAAAAATAAAAATACACGTGTATCGGCGATTTTCATGTACACGTCAGAAATCTGAGAGTTGATAAAAATTTATTTTTTAAAAAATTTGACGTGATACAGACATTTCCACGAGTCTGCCTGCCAAAAATCAGCTCGATTGGATCACTGAAAAAGGGTTAAAAATCGGTCCAAAGACTTTCACACAGGCCACTACGAGCTTCATGCTTCAAACTTAAAAAAAAAAATTCTGACGTGTACATGAAAATCGCCGATACACGTGTATTTTTATTTTTTATCCCCTTTCCGAAAAAGTAAATTTGGTTCATACGACAGAATGTGTGTAACACGGCGTAATCATACGACATCTCCTTAATTTGTTAACACTGAGTCGTCATCATTTAGGAGATGAAAAACGGCCGCTGGAAATATTTGTAATAACCTAACCACGATCTGAACCTTGGTTTGTTGTCCCAGTGTCGCTGGCCATAACAATACGGCCTCCCCATAATTTGTTTCGAATACTTGTCTTCCATTCGCTTCAAAATCATTGTCAATAAAGTCAAAATATTCGACAAAAATACAAGTCAAATCAAAAGACTTAAGCGACAAACGCATTAGACATAATGGCAGGAATATGCTTATGAATTGGGTACTGTACAAACCATGCAAAAATCCTATTAGAATAGTATACGACATGGTGTTGCCATACGGAAGAGTTGCTGTCAGGCCTAATAGTTGGATTCATGTTTAACATGACAAGGATCAATATTTTCCAATTGGAAAGACATGGCAGTTATTTTGTACAAAGAGAATTTTCCGATTAGATGACAATTTTATTTTAGGTTTCCTTGATTAAGAAACTAAACTCTAAGTCATGTAAGAACTTCTGGGGAAGAAGCCTTCCGTTCGCTTAGTGTATAAATTCCATGGTACACACTTCAATTTCCCCGTCTATAATTTATCCTTTATTCAGATTTTGATTTGACTTGTGGAAAATCCAAGTTTAAAGACACAATGACAGCAAGTGATGATCGTAAAGGAAGCGTTTTTGAAACTTCTATACAATTCTGAATTAGATTTCAAATAAATCGAATATTAGAGAGCTGTGCAAGCTATCATTATCTAATTATCTATTCAAATCCCTGAAAGAAAAAAAAAACAGCTGACTTGTAGAACAGCCCAGTACAAATCCTTATATCCTTAGTATGTCCTCATTAATCGATATCTTAATATATATTTACCCTCGACACTGATTCACTGACTCTGTCACGAAGTACGTAGGAATTTAAATAGGCATTCTATAATTCTATAAATAATAATAATAAAAAAAATAATATTTTTTTTTGTAAAGAAATTGTGTTTTCCCCAAATTTTTTTTTACCAAAATTTTTTTTTTCCAAAATTTTTTTTTTACAATTTTTTTTTTCAACAAACATTTTTTTTTCTACAAAAATTTTTTTTTTACAATTTTTTTTTTCAACAAACATTTTTTTTTCTACAAAAATTTTTTTTTTACAAAAATTTTTTTTTACAAAATTTTTTTTTCCAAAATTTTTTTTTCCAAAATTTTTTTTTTTTTCCAAAATTTTTTTTTTCAACAATCTTTTTTTTCCACAAAATTTTTTTTTTCAACAAAATTTTTTTTTTTCAACAAAAATTTTTTTTTTTACAAACAGATAAATTTAATTTGCTCGATAAAATAAATTATATTTCATGTATATGAAAATGTTTGTTGCATCCATTTTAAATTAACACATATTTCAACGGGCGCCATAGGCGCATTACAACTTACTAGTAATAAATAATATTACTGGCACTTTTTTTCACTTGAATTAGAATTTCAAATAAATCAAATATTAAAGAAATTTGCATAATTCTTAATATTATTGCTAAAACAATTATTGATTGGAAATATGAATTTATTAAAATCGACAAATAAGAAACCCTCCACAACCCACCCTGGCAGAGGTCGAACCACTAAAAGGGTTCACTCCGCCAAATTGGCCAACCCTTAACGTTGCTGACTCCCTGGCTGAAGACTTAAATTAAGCATGACCACATAAATAATAATCATGACGGTCGTAGTCATCGTAGTAGGGAAATCCAACGAAATATGAAATTAATAACTCTATTAACATAAGTAGTTGACAAAAGAGATTCCGGAGACACTGTGAAGAGACAAAAGGCTACGATTTTGTAAGAAACACTCATTAATATTTCAATTATATTCATATTTTCCTTTTAAGGCTGCTCATATACAATTGGCAAAGATTTTTGCTGCTTACACCAGCCGGATGATGTTTAGCGGCCAAGACTTGGAAAAAGATCGCTGACTAGAACTTCAGCCATTAGGAGGTGAGTAAATCTCATTTCGAAAAATTCCCATGACAACATAATAATCGTATTTTAATTTCAAGCTTAGAAACGGCCAAATCCAGTGTGTGTCACCGGGAAACAAAAGCCGAGGAATACAAATAATAAAGAAAAAAACAACATAGAATCACGATCAGTTTAGAGTTCTATTGAAATGCTGCAAAACCACAGAAAATGTTAAGTGCAACAGAGTCTGGACACGAACGACGTCATCTGTTTGAGATTTCGTTGAACGGCACAGGGAAAACCCCAATCCAGGGCGGAAGTGGAATGAAACCTGAGAGAGAGAGAGAGAGAGAGGGAGGGAGATGCAAATACTGGTGTTGAGGCTGGTCAACGTCACATCGCGCTTAGTTAAGCCCTTGACCTATAACAACAAATCTGGCAAATCAAAGTGCAAAACACAGTCCATCTCTCTCTCTCTCTCTATCTCTCCCACATTATCTGTATATTCTAAAGTCACCGGTTTTTGTGGTTTTCATCATTAACATGATTTAGGGGATTTGAAAAACCAAACAAAATTCCGATTTGTTTTTCCTAAATTTGGCTTTTTCTTCATTTTTTTCCCTTTCTTTTGGTTTCCCAAACAAGATGATCTCAATTAAATCTAAGATCAGTGAATCGTCGCTGGCCACACATGTGTAGCGGCGGCCAGTGGTGCGGGCCCAGTGTATGCGTGTGAACGAAAAACCGCACACACCGACTGACTGACTGGCTGGCTGACGGCCGGGCAGTGCATCGACTTGTCTGATTAAATCCAGTGCTTAAAATTTCCAAATTGCACAAGTTTTCACATGTGTAGCCAAAACATAACTGCTTAAGCAGCGGTTAATGCCGCTAAATCTCCCCCTCCCCCTCCCCGTGCCGGTGCAGCGATTTAAGTTGGGAAAAGCAAAAACCGAAAAACGACTTTTGGCCAATGGCCGATGATTACTGATCTGATCACACACAATATGATTATAATCAAGATACACGCACACATAGGGACACCTTCACTCGCACACACACACACACACACAGATGAATGTGTAAGCGGTAAGTTGAAGTCTGTTTGCTCTGGCCATTGATGATGGCCAACTGGAGATTTGCTTTCATCTGAGTGTGTGAGATTATTGCGTGCGTGTGTGTGTGTGCGTGACTATTTGTGGTACTTTGAAAAACCACAAAACGGATCTGGAGTTTTTCATCCGATCAAGATCATCACAACGCTTTCTGGCGGAAATTACCAATTAGGGAATTACAGAACGACAGACACACAGCGAGAGAGAGAGAGATAGTACGCGAAAGACAGCTAGTCTTAGTCAGACGGGGATAACATAAATTTGAATTTAATGTGCACAAATTGTGGAAATTACAATCGGAACTGGGATTGACTTCTGATCCATACGTCAATGGAATATCCCCTGCCAAAGAAGTGCCGCCTAATTCTAACAGGATAAGAATGCGAAATTTTAAGTAAAACTCCATAGGTGCTTAGGGGAATTTCCCCGAATGTTTATTTAAGACGCGTAGAGTGCCCGGACAAGTCTAACTTTTCCCAGAGATTTTTGTTGGGAAAACTCTTAATAGTGCTTACTAATTTGGGGATTTTTTTTTTTTAAATTTGAACCTGTACTTCGAGTGATCCACGAGCACCGGTTGAAATTAGAGAATTATTCAAATTAGTACGATTTTCAGCATTTTGGTATTTCAAGCTATTTTTGAGCCAAAGCGCTTTTATGAAAAAAACAAAACTCTTGAAGTTTGATTATTTTCTCGAGGATCACCACTACAAAATACAGTCGTCAGCTCTTGTGCTCTGCTGTTCCCTGGTATGTCCCCGTGGCCGGGCACCTAAACGAGGAGTTTGCTGAACTTCTGGGCCATTCCGTTTGGAGATTTATAGCCATTCAGGGCTGATGTTGACTTGAGGACAACAGAATCCCAATACCACCGTTTTATCTTAGCCACCGTTACCTTCTTTAATGGCCAATATTTCAGCTTGATAAGCACTACAGGTCTTGTGAGTATACCCCGTAACCGACATGATTATTAAAAGCACCAATGAAAATTTTTATTTATTTTTTTTAAAAAAAATTTTTTTTTTAATTTTTTTTAAAGAAGAAAATTTTATTTACTTTTTTTAAAGAAGATAATATAATTTAACTTTTTTTCAAGAACATTTTATTTAAATTTTTTCAAAGAAAACTATTTTATTTAATTTTTTTCAAGAAAACAAATTTATTTAATTTTTTTCAATAAAACAAATTTATTTAATTTTTTTCAAGAAAACAATTTTATTTCATTTTTTTCAAGAAAAAAAAATTAATTTAAAAATGTATTTCATTTTTTCCAAGAAATCAAATTTATTTAATTTTTTTCATGACGACAATTTGATTTAATTTTTTCTAAAGAAAATAATTTTATTTAATTTCTTTTAAAGACAATTTTATATAATTTTTTTTTAAGAAAAAAATATATTTAATTTTTTTCAAGAGAAAAAATATATTTAATTTTTTTCACGAAAAAAATATATTTAATTTTTTTCAAGAAAAAAAATGTATTTAATTTTTTTTAAAGGAGAATATTTTAATTTTATTTTTATTTAAAGAATAAATTTGTATTTAATTTTTTTTAAAGAAGAACATTTTATTTAATTATTTTTTGAAGAAAAAAAATATATTTAATTTTTTTAAGAAGAAAATTTTGTTTTTTTTGTTTAAAGAAGAAAATTCTATTTAATTTTTTTTTCAAGAAGAAAATTATATTTAATTTTTTTTAAGAAAATTTTATTTTTTTTATAGAAGAACTTTTTTTATTTTTGTTAAGGAACAAAACTTTATTACATTTTTTTTAAAGAAGAAAATTTTAATTAATTTTTTTTATAGAAGACAATTTTATTTAATTTTTTTTAAAGAAGAAAATGTTATTTAGTTTTTTTTAAAGAAAAAAAAAATTATTTAATTTTTATTAATTTTTTTTAAGAAACAAAATGTTATTTAATTTTTATTAATTATTAATTTTTATTTAAATAATAAAATTTTATTTAATTTTTTTAAGGAAGAAAATTTTATGTAATTTTTTTTTAGAAAAGAAATTTTTTAGAAAAAATTTTTTTTTAAAGAAGAAAATTTAATTTTTATTTAAAGAAGAAAATTTTATTTAATTTTTTTTTAAAGAAAAGAACTTTTTTTTATTGTTTTTAAAGAAGAATTTTTTTTTAAGAAGGAAATTTTATTTAATTTTTTTAAAGAAGAAAATTTTATTTCATTTTTTACAAAGAAGAAAATATTATTTGATTTTTTTAAGAAGAAATTTTTATTTAATTTGTTTCTTAAAAAGAAAATTTGATTTGATTTTTTTTAAAAAAAAAATGTAAGAAAATTTTTTTTAATTTCTTTTCAAGAACGAAATTTTATTTAAAGAAGAATATTTTAATTTTATTCTCTTTCCTCTGGTTTTGAGAAATTATAACATTTTTTTTTGGGGAAACAAGTGAAATCCAAGCATTTCAATGAATTCAAGGATCAGTTTTCTCTGCGTTTGGCTAAATTCCATTTCCTTAAAATTGACTGCAAATTGTTCTCTCCAATCACTGCTAAGAAATTACTTAATATTTTTTTCTTTCCACTATTATTGTGTTTCTATTTTTGTTTAAATATTTTTATTTTGATTGGAAATAGTCTTAAGCATTTATCATATTTTTTTTATATTAATTTCCAATTAATTAACATTGTTTTCTTTAATTATTCGTGCATTTTTGAGGTTATTTTCAATGAAATAATTTTAAAACAGTTGGGCGTATATTTAAAAAAAAAATGCTCCCCCTCCCCACCATAACCATCTTTATGGCCTGACTGGAATGAAATATCATATTTCATTTCCAAGTAGATACCAGAGAGATACTAGATTTATTGAAAGCCATTTGTTTTTTGTTTTTAATTTCTCGGTGTTGGTTGTTCTCTCCTCGTAAAACATTTCGTTTGGCGAATCTGTTTTGGCAAATTTGCATTTTTACGCTTGAAATGTTTGCTGCTGTTGTTGTACGCCAATTCGTTACGCTTCATAAATCAACGTTTTTTTGTATCCCCCCAGATAGAAACCAAAACGAAATTAGCCAAAAATAATAAAAATAAAAACAGTTAAGTTTGTGTGATCGTTAATGTCATAATTAAGCTTTATTTTGGTTGTTGCTGGTGGGGATAAACAAATATTAATTGGGGGGAGGATTTTCAGTGAGGAGGGGGAATGTAATTAAATCGGAGAATTTCGGAGGATTTTTAAGGGGATCTACTTTTTCTTGGGGAAATAACATGGTGGGTGAGTCATTGATAGGACTCGGCAGTTACATGCAAAGATCAAGAAATATATCGCACCCTAAAAATACAAAAGGGTCACAACTCAAAATTTTGCGAAACTGACATTTTTCCATAAATTAATTCAGAGATTACCAGCCCGATTCTGAATACTCCCGGGGAGATAATTCCCGGGGAATTTACATTTTTCTGAGAATAAAATCCTTCTATTGTAAACAAACCGGGAAACAAACGAATCATCTGACTCCGAATAATCGAAATTGTATGTCCCTTATTATTATTCGCTCGGTTTGTTCAGAATAGTAGGATTTTATTCTCAGATAAATGTAAATTCCCCGGGAATTATCTCCCCGGGAGTATTCAGAATAGGGCTGTACATCTCTAACTACTGCAAACAATTTCGTTCACGTCTTCTTTAACTGGAAAAAATACAATTCTGTCTATTTTTATGTAAATTGTGTTGCTACTGTACGAGGACCTAAATAGAATTTTTGTATTTAGGTATGGAATTTTCTACCTAAAAGAAAATGGCCAAGTCATTTGAATAAATATATTTCACTGCAGTTTCAATTTCAATTACACCGAGTGGTCCATCCGAATCATGTGTTATTTTCAGAGTGACAGCTTTTTCACTCTCCAAATCTAGACAGCAAGGGACCGATATTATGTACCTAGAAGGACCTTTATTAATGATTTAGACCCTTAAGCCGAATATCGGGCAAGCTATTTGTGAACGAGTACCAGAGACCGTTACCAAAAACATGGAAACTACAGCGAAACCAGTCGAGTTATCCACTTGCATAAAATCGTATTTCATCGTAAATAATGAAAATGTTTGCTCTTTCGAATAAACGAAACATTTTTTTTTTAAATTTTTAAAAAAAAAAAATTGTGTTTGGACAAAGTTTCATTATTAAATTATTTTGTTCGAATAAACAAAATATTTTTTTTTTTAAATTTTTATTGATTTGTTTAAAACAAAAAAAAAAATTTTAAGAAAAGAATTCATTATTAAATTAAATTGTTCGTTAAATTGTTAACATTTCTTTTTTTAAATTTTTTAAAAAAAAAATATTTTCTTTAAAGTTTTGTTTTTGATTTGTTTAAAATAAAAACATTTGTTAGACAAAAATTTATTATTAAATTAAACTGATCGAAAAAAAAAATAATTTTAATCGAACTTTTTTTTGGTTTTAAAAAAAAAAAATTATTTAAACAGAAATTCACAAAATAAATGATATTTAATTTTTTTTTTTTTTAAGTAAAAAATGTATTTGTTCAAAAATTCATTATTAAATTGTTCGAATAAAAAATAAATTTTTTTTTCTTATTTAAAAAAAAAAATATTTTTTAAAACTTAAAAAAAAAATTATTTGAACAACAATTTATTATTAAATTTTTTTTGTAAAAAGTGTTCCTATTTTTTTTAAAGGAAAATTGTATTTGGACAAGAATTCGTTATCAAAATTGATTTTCTCATACAAATTCCACACAAAAGTCTCTTTTTATTCCAATGTAAGGATCAGGTGTAGGGTCTTCTTAAGTCGGTCAAGCTCTTCTTTTTTTTTGTAGAACACCGTTCACAAAGAAAAATACGTAATTTATAAAAAACAATTTTTTTACTAAATTACAGTGTTCAAATAGACAAAATAATTTTTTCAACATTTTTTTTTTCGTTTTTTTTTTTTTAAAACTTGTATTGGGACAATTTGATTATTAAATCATTTTCTAATCCTCTCAACCTTTTTTTAACACCAATATAAGGATGATCTAAATTCGTCCAAGCTCTTCTTTTTTTTCTTTTTCGACAAAAAAAGAAAAATAACAAAATATAAAAAATAGAGTATTTTCCCTTCCCATTTTTTTTTGTAATGAAATTTCCGCATTTAAAAAATCATCTCTTTGTTTTTGTTTGATGTGAAATTCATCAGTATTTGATTGCGACGCCATTTTATCGCATGATTTGTGCTGTCCGATTCATTCATTCAACAAAAGCGCCAACTCCACGGGAATTTATCATAAAAATTGCATTAATTTTAATTTCAATTTTTGGCATGTGTAGAAATGCTGTTTTTTTTTTAAAATATTTTTTCCCCCCTCCAACGTCTGTTGGATGGTTTTTTTTGTCGACACGAATATTTAATGCCTTTTTTCCTCAGTTCATCATAATGATTAGAGTTTTTGTACTATAACACACACACACAAATACTTGCACAAATTGTATTTATAAGGTGTTTTTTTCGTAGATTAATTTATTATTTATTAATTTGAAAAAAAAAAAGAAACGAAATATAATTTTGCTTTATTTTTTATTTGCCCAAGATTTATGTTCTTTTATGCGGAAGCTTTTTTCGGCGCCAAAACAAAACAAAACCCAAGAAAAAAAAACACATCGACAAATCGTCTTAGGTGTTGTCTTTCATAATTTTGTAGGTCCGGCGAGCAGAGTAGCCGATATTTGAGTTCATTTTTCATTTTATACGATTTCAATGAAATCGCAATCAAAATATAAATAAAATTAAATCATTAGTTGATGGATGGCACGATTAGGCAGGTGGTGGTGTTAGAATCCCATATGCTTTTAAAGCGTGTCTCGAAGAGAATCGAAAAATGTAATTGAGGGCGGAGAGCTTGGAATTTCTGATCCCATAAGAATCCATAGGATACTTTTTTTTTTGGTATCAAAACTAGAAAATCCATGAGGTCTGCAAATTCAAAAGTAATTAAGGAAAGGATGTGACCTCTTTCTGAAACTATCCAGCCAATGGTGGGGGTCGTTCTTGCAGAGGTGGAGGTGGTTCTTTTATACTCTGGGACTGGGACTTCCAGCAATGCAGAAGACTTGGAAAAACTGCCCAGCAATATTTGTGAATAATAATTGATTATTAACTCGAATCCCCGAAACTACACTTGAATCACAATATGTCCTATGGGAAAAAGTCTGTGCCAGCAGACCCGGAGTTTTTCATTGAATTAAATCTTACGAAGACCGAGTGGAAGGGGACATACATAGTGTCGGTAGAATTTTGTCGAGTTTCTGTTTTCTTTCGAGTTCAGTTTTCTTTTCAAAACTTGTCTGAGTAGTTTTTTTTCCCAACAAATGTGAGTGTAAGTACTCAGTTGAAAAGTGAATTCTTTTTCTGCGGAGGGGCTTCAAAAAAGTCAATCAAAAACTAGTTCACATTCAAAATTCAAATTGTAGCCTCAGATCATAGTCTGACCCCAAACCTAAACCCCAGACACGCCACTTACGCCATACAAGAAATCCGAAGAGCAGTTCATTTCAAATAACATTTTTTAAGAAATTCTTTAAATTTGTTAATCCCTCTGTCTAGGAAAATCATTAAGTTTGCCCTTTCTTAATCCCGTAACATTTCATAACCAACCAACAGAACTTCCTGGGAAATGACACAAATATATCGATAGTCCTTTTTTTGTCGTTAAACAAAGGATTGACTTTTGTGCTATTTTCCAGAATTCCGTCCGCAACGTTCAAAAGTCAAACAAAGGACAAAGAGACGAAATGTTCTTTAGATCCACCAAAAAGACCAGTTTATGTGAGGAACAATAGCGAAATTCATCTGAAAGTTGAGAACCCACAAACGGAAAACGGTTAAAAAATCGTAAAGAGATTAAGCGTTTTTTTTTTAAAACTAAAAAAACACGCTTAAGCCTCTGCTCGGTCGCAAAAAAAAACTAATCCATGCTAATCGATGTCAACTCGCGTATGCTCGTTTTTTTTTAAGTATTCTCTTCTTTCTCTGTGTGTGCATGTGAGTATGTGTGTGTTAAAGAGAAAATACATTTTCAGAAATTCCAAAAAATTTTCTTTTTAATTACTGTGCGTTTTGTTCGAAAAAAATAAAAATAAAATAAATAAAAATATAAACGGCCAAGGCGAAAGGTGCTGTGGACGTGGTGTTTTTTGCTCGGCCTTAAATCCCGGATTAAAAGGCGGATTAAGTTTTTTGCAGTTGGAGGATTAGCGAGGGGGATTAACGGAGAAAAAAGAGCGTAGCGTCTAAACGACTCACAAAAAACGTAAGCCCGTAAAGAGTTGCGAGTGGGAAAGAGACGGCTACGGCGACTTGTGTGCATAATTTGGGCGTACATGTGTCACAGGTATCATAATTATGATCCTGGGATTATCTATAGCTTAGGTAGGATCATCCTAGGATTAGATAATAAATCACGTGCTTAGGTAGCCACTAATTCCTTTAAGCCATAAAAAAACGCGGATTAGTGAGGCAAAGAGCAAAGAGCAGACGAAAAAAAACGAAAGTAAAGCGTTTTGTGTATGATTTTATGGTCCACTCGCTCGGCCATAAAACAATGGCACGCTAATGTTGACATCCAGCAAACCTTGACTTCTAACCCGAAAAAGAACACAACAACAACAAGAATGAGACAAGGAACCAAACAATCGGCCGAATCGAAAAAGCCACTGGAAAAAGAGTGTGTGTTGGCAAGAAATTAACAAAAGCAACGCTGCAGAAAAAAAGAAGGTCAGCGAAAAGGTTGTATAATATTTATAACATTCAAAGGAAAAAAGAGTAATTTAGCCCTCGACACACCAATGTCAACTTCAAGAGTCAAATGTCACCGCGAAAAAACACACACACACACAAATAACGCCTGCGTCATAAATACCAGACGTGTGTGTGTGTGTGCGTGCGTGCTCTCCTGCAGCCCATCCTTGCTGCCGACCTTCGCTGCGTGTGTGTGTGTGTGTTTTGCGCGAATTACGTCAGTTTTTTACGAGTTACTCCGTTTTTTCTTCTGGCGTTTCCTTAAAAAACAGCTTCGATGCGTTTTTTAAGAGGCGACAATCGAAAATTGACATTTTGTTTTTTATGATTGCGGCCAAAAGTCAAAACTAATTTTAATTGCACCCTTTACCTTTATGGACAACGGCGGCCGAAGATTCTGTGGAAATTGTCGTTGGCTGGTTGCCCACAGGAAATGTTGTCTTCCTGTTAATAAACAAAAAACACAAAACAGGAGGATGTTTTGTTTTTTAGTTCTACTTCCGAAATTGTTGTTTGCTCAAAGATAAAAAAAATTCATTTAAAATTTAAAACAGCTTTATAAAACGTAATTTGTTTTTTAGTTGTATTTTGGAAATATTTTCCAAGTTTTTGAAGAAGAAATTGAGGAAGAAAAATTTAATTAAAATTTTAAAAGGAAAAAAAAAATTAGGAAAATTGTTTCACAAATTTTAATTTAATGAAAGAAATTTGGGAAGAAAAATTTAAAAATAAAATTTACACATTTTTCTTAGCAAGACATTTTCGCATTTTTTTTAACGAAAGAAAAAACAGAAAATTTAGGAAAAAATTATGAATTTAACAAACGAAGAAATTAAGCGCCCCGGTAGGCGAGTTGGTAGCGTGCTTGCCTATCAGCGTGGGGGTTGTGGGTTCGATTCCCACCAGAGGCTTTGGTCTGTCGCTGCAAAAATCAAGCCAAATGGTCTTTGTCACCCGGTTTACCCTTGGACCCAAAATTATAATATAAATTTACTTTGTATTGTAATTAATAAATAAATAAATAAATAAATAAATAACAAACGAAGAAATTGGGAAAGTGAAATTAAATTAAAATTTAAATTAAAATTAAACAGATATTTAAGATAAATTTGTTTCACAAATTTCAATTTAATGAAAGAAATTTGGGAAGAAAAATTTAATTTAAATTTTAAACAAACATTTAAGAAAAATTTAAAAATAAATTTTACACATTTTCGTATTTTTTTTTTGAAAGAAGAAACAGAAAATTAAGGAAAAATTTATGAAAATACAAAAATAATTTGTACAAATTTTTCTTAGAAAAACATTTTCGAAATTTGTGTTTGCTCAATTTAACAAATTGGAAAAGAGAAATTAAATTAAAATTTGTAATACACAAATTTAAGAAAATTTAAAAAAAAAATCTTTGACCATACAAAAATAAGTTTTAAAATTTTTTCGAAATTTTTTATTTGCTCAATTTAACAAAACAATAACTTTGGGAAGAGAAATTAAATTAAAATTTTTAAAACAAAAAATTTAAGAACAAATTTATGAAACGTACAAAAATAATGTTCACACACTTTTTTCTTAGCGAAACATTATCGCCATTTTTGTTTGCTCAATTTAACGAGAGATGAAATTGGGGAAGAACAATTAAATTAAAATTTAAAACAGCTTTATAAACCTTGTTTTTTTTGATTTTGTTTCTGAAATATTTTCAAAATTTTTTGTTTGCTAATTCAATGAAATAAGAAATTTGGCAAGAAGAATTAAATTAAAATTTAAAACAGCTTTATAAACCTCGTATTGTTTTTTTAGTTAGAAAATTTAGGAAAAATATTTGATAACACAAAAATAATTTTCTCACAATTTTCTTAGCGTAATTTTTGTTTGCTCAAATTTAACAAAAGGAGAAATTGGGCAGGAAAAATTAAACAGAAATTTAAAACAGCTTTAGAAACCTCGTATTGTTTTTCAGTTTTTTTTTGTAGAACATTTAGGAAAAATGTTTGATAATACAAAAATAATTTTCTCAGATTTTTCTTAGCGAAACATTTTCGAAATTTTTGTTTGCTCAAATTTAACGAAAGACGACATGGGGGAAGAAAAATTAAATTAAAATTTAAAACAGCTTTATAAACCCCATATTGTATTTTGGTTTTACTTCTGAAATATTTTTAAAAATTTTTGTTTGCTCAATTTAACGAAAGAAGAAATTTGGGAAAGAAGAATTGAATTAAAATTTTGATATTTATATGAATACAAGGGTTATATAACACAAATATTTATTTATGATATATTTATTAATTACGATACAAAGTAAATTTATAATCTAATTTTGGGTCCAAGGGTAAACCGGCTAGATTTTTCAGTGTGGTGGGAATCGAAACCACAATTCCCAAGTTGATAACCAGGCACGCCATGAACTCGCCCTACCGTGGATCTAATTATAATTTATAAATTATGAGTTTGTGATAAAGACAAATTGAAATCATGGTTAATCCTCCGATGACTACACAGATCTGCCTAAAGACATATCAAATCTTCCTCTCAATGGTGGAGCAACGGAGGACCAATGAAAGTCATTCTGTGAATATGCATTGCAGAAAGTCTAACCAACGGAAGGCAGAGGGGAGAAGAGAACAAACGGCTAATGACATCTATTAACTTGCGGATTAATTGGAATATTTCGCCTCCTGAAATCACCCATATGATCAAACATACAATCTTGTTTTTGAGGGGATTCCTGTCAAGTGGCCTAAAAATACATGTCTCTGCAAAATTGTCATTTCATTTGGAAAATATCGAGCCCTATCCGCGAAAAAGACATAAGAGCCAAAAAGGACATTTTATAGGAGAGGGTTTTTTTTTGTGGGGTCAAACAATTGCATTTGCCATATCTTTGTAAATACAGTTGAGTCCGGTTATAACGAACTCCTAGGGACTCGACAAATTAGTTCTTTATATCCCGGGTAAAATAGGCAAAACTCTTGGGACTTAAAAAAAGTGTTCGTTATAGACGAAAGTTCATTATAACCGGTGTACGTTATAAACGGACTCGACTGTATAAATTTTTAATTTTTAATATTTTGGGACAATTTTCGATTGAGCTGCATTAAAAGGCGAGTTTCGAAAGAAATGACGGTTGATTTGAATTCGATTTTCCTCAACTTTGCTGAAAAACTAATTGTGGAAACTCCTCCATGACTTTAATATCGTAAATTTTTAACTTCGTTTTATAGATTTCAACATTTTCCGGTTGAATTTAATATCAAGTTGCGATCGTGTCAGTATCGGTGAATGACAAACACATTTAAATGATCTAAAGGGGATTTCTTACAACAGTCGAGTCCGCTTATAACGAACTTTCGTTTATAACGAACACTTTTTTAAGTCCCAAGAGTTTTGCTTCTACCCTATTTTACCCTGGATATAACGAACTAATTTGTTCTGCCCATCCAATAGTTCGTTTGATTGGAGTAAAGACAGGTCAGAGTGTCAAAATTCTTCTGTTACGTTCTCTGTCTGCAAGGTAAAACTTATGAAACGACTCGCGACTACTTAAGGCAATTGAAGCAGACTCTGCCCACCATCGATGCCTCTTAGTTGTATTTTTTTTAAATATTTTCTTACAAACGAAAATAAAACGTAAAATGAAAAACAACAACATCTGATAGTACATTTAGTGGCTTTAAGATCTAATGAGATAGATAATTTGAATACATAATTTAATGATTTTAAATGTTAATTTCTCAGAAATTTAAAAAAGAAATTCATATTTTTTGCAGTCTTAAGAAATCTTTGATCTTATGGATTTATTAGAATATTTACATTAGCTAATAATTGCAATTGGGTGATGTTTTTTCCATAGGGCTTTTTTCATAGATTACACATGAGTTGTGTTCAACTTAAAATGTATTCTCTTTCCCGTATTGTTCGTCATTTCCTCAACAAGGCAACAAACGTCCCCAAATTGTGCCCTTCCAAAGCTCGATGGTCAACATTTTGTTCAGCGATGAGGACGATTTCTGGCTCAACGGCAACGCCAGTAAACGAGGATGCCGCAGTTGGGCTGAAGAGCAACCCGAAGAGATTCAAGAGCTGCCATTATATCCAGAGAAAACCATGGGCTGGTGGAATCATCGATCCACATTCAACTGTGAATGATGTTTGTCAAGACCGTAATCTTGACGACATTTGGTTTCCATAGGACGGCACCACCTGCCACACAGCTGCTCAAAAGAGTGGATCTATTGAGCGGTCCTTTCGAAGAGTGGGTCATTTCCTTTACACTGTTTTTTTTCGTTGGGGCTACGTAAAGTCCAAATTACGTGTCTCGTGTAAAACTGGACCCTCAGAACAGACACCCTGAGATCCTACACTTAAATTGAATTTTCGTATTTTTTTTTATTCTGGAAAAAGAAAATACCTCTGGATTGACCAACCGATATTTAAAATATGTGTCTTCTACATGAAAGAATAGAAAAATTTTTCCGGTTCTATACGAATTTTCCCCAAATGAGTCATAATTATGTAGATTTCAAATATCTCTCAAATACGGTTGTACGAATTAAAAAAAAATAAATTTAAATCCCTACAAATACAATTCATTTCCACTTTTCAAAAAAAATAAATTTAAATCCCTACAAATACAATTCATTTCCACTTTTCAAAAAAAAAAATTAAATCCCTACAAATACAATTCATTTCCACTTTTCAAAAAAAAAAATTTAAATCCCTACAAATACAATTCATTTCCATTATGGACTTTTTTTTGTTTGATTTTATAATAATTTTTATTTGATTTTATAATAATTTTTATTTGATTTTAAAAACAGAAGCACATTTCTGTGTTTTTTTTTATCAGATCTTTCCTCAATCGAGTCATAACCTGCAGTTTAAATATATGTACAAATTGCTCAGTTACTTCAAAGGTGACACAATTCAAAATTAGATTTTATCCAGTTTTCAATTGCGCCTTTCTTAGCAAATAGTAGGGGTCTCCAACAAGAGGTGTTATTTTGGTATTCAAAGAAAACTGGCGTTGTTTGAGATAAATGATCGGCTGTTGATTTCATAATAAAGAGAAAGTTAAGCCGTTAATAATGAAAAACAACATGGCTCCTACACGACCACGCTTACATTACCATATCCTTTTCATGAAATTTTCTTGAGCAACAAAAGTGAATTTTCAATTGTGTCACCATTGAAGTAAATGAGCGATATGAAAATTTCAAATATACTCCGGATATTGTAAATCCCTCAGGAAAAGAATCTCTTTTCTACTAAACAATTGTAATTTGTATTTATTTGTGTCTTATTTGACTGGACGGAGTGACGGAGTGATCAGGTTCCTCTCGATGAATTGAATAAAACTAATTTATGTCATACATACCGTCGAGTCCAGTTATAATGTACACCGGTTATAAGGAACTTTCGTCTATAACGAACACTTTTTTTTTCAAGTCGCAAGAGTTTTGCGTCAACCCTATTTTACCCGGGATATAACGATCTTCGCTTATAACGAACTAATTTGTCGAGTCCCTAGGAGTTCGTTGGAAAAAAACTCATAGTTTTCCCGAATAAACGAAGAACATAAGTCACCTTTAGTAGGAGATTTACGGCTTTTTCTCGAAAAACAAAACCAAATGTGAATTTCGAATTATTCTGAACATTTCAAATATTCTCAGGAGAATAATCTCCCTCAGGAAGACAATACCAAGAATCTCTTTTCGTCTAAATACTTTATAATTTCATTTAATGGCCAATTTGCTTTCTTGTAAATAGATAGGAAATAAATTAATTTTGAAAAACAAAAAAAAAAAAAATTCTATAAGATATGAGTCATGAATTATCTCCTGCTTAAAATAATTCGAATTTCCAAACGCAGAACATAAGTCAACTTAAATAGAAGATTTACGGCTTTTTCTTGAACAACAAAACCAAATGTGAATTTCGAATTATTCTGAATATTTCAAATATTCTCAGGAAGAAAATCTCCCTCAGGAAGACAATACAAAGAATCTCTTTTCGTCTAAATACTTTATAATTTCATTTAATTTGCCAATTCGTTTTCTTGTAAATAGATTGGAAATAAATTAATTTTGAAAAACAAAAAAAAAAAACAAATTTCTTTAAGAAATGAGTCATGAATTATCTCCTGCTTAAAACAATTCGAATTTCCACTATCTTCTATGCGGATAAATGGATTTAGGGAAAATGTAAATCCCTCAGAAGAAGACAAGTAAATCTAATCGGTTTTATTTTTCAAAAACCTGCAAAGGGGGGATTTTTTGTTTTGATTTTGCTCCCAGCAAAAACATTCTAATTAATTGACAATATCGATTACGATTTAGACTTGAGACGTAAATACGTGTATACTGGAATATTCGCCCCCCTTCCCCCGCATATCCAACAATTTAATAGCTCGAGATCGGTTTTATGGATGACATACGAACGATTTGTTTTGCTTTCCGCCTGGCAATAAAACAAGTTTTATTTATGATATTTTCCATAAATCATTTCAAGTTTTGAGAAAAGAAAAAACAATAAAAGAAAAAAACAGTAGAAATTGAATTAACATAAGTAAATAACTGTAACTAAACTGGACGTTAAGTAACACCAGCCAGCGAACGAACGTACGAACGAACGTTCCACACAAAACTCCGCCCCTTCTTCGCTGTTTTTTTTTTTCTTCTTTTCGATTTTGTTCAGATAACAAAAACAACAAAAACACATTGAGATATTAACTCAATAATGAAAACAAAGCGGCTTACAAAATCTATAACAGAATTTCTTGTGAAGAAAAACTGTTAAAATTAACCAAAATTTTAAAGAAATGTTAAATTAAATTTAAGAGAATTTTTTTTTTTTTTTTGGGAGAAATACTCTTTCAATGTTATGGCAATTTTAAATGGTTAACAGACATGTTAGTTGGCCTAACAGAGCCGGTCGGGATGAATAACTGGCGATGCATGTTAGTGTTCCGTCGGCCTGGTCCCTTAACTCTTCTGGGGATTTAGAAGAGATTTATAATGTTAATCCCCACATAGTCGGACGGCTTAAAATGTTAAGCCATGCTTCCGTTAACATTCACAGAGATGCACTCACTCACTCACTAACTCAGTGGCCGGTGGAAGACTTCATTCATTTCATGGTAAACACGCACACAGAAGCCCAAAAGAGTAATAACGGGGCAGGGGTTAAATAAGCGGCAAGAGTTGTGTGAGCGCGTGTGTGTGTGCTAAACCAGCCAAAGAGAGCGACGAGCCAGAGCTGAGGTGGTGAGCGTGATCGTTGGTTTTAGGTAAGAACGAGAGGTGTTTATGTGCGAGGCCTTAAGTTAGACAGAGTGTTTACATTGCATTACCTGAGAGAGTTAGAGGTTTTTTGTTTTTTTTTTTTCTTTTGTGAAAGAACTGAGAGTGCGGATTTTGCTTCTAACAGCGCTTAGGCGGCGAGGCGCTTGTGCTCGTCGGTATATAATGTAAGGAAAGAACAGTTTGGTATTTTGTACATCGCTAGCAATGAGTAGAGAAACATATCGCTCTTAGAATTTTAAGATTTCCAAAAAGAAAACAAGATTTCTTTATAACTACAAAAAAAAAAAAACGCAATCAAACAGAAAAAAGACGTTTCAAAAAAGAATTTCCATTGAAAGAAAAGAGAGAATAAACAAACTTAAAAAAAAAAACTTAACAAAAACCAAGTGAAGTGATTTAAAAAAAAAACAAAACTAAAAAAAGAACACACGTTCTGTAAAAAAAAGTAAAACAAAAAGTAGTGCCACAACACAAACATTTTTTGGATACATTTCGAAAGGATTTACCAACGCTCGCTCACAGCACAACAACAAGGTAAGTTGAACAACGGAAATAGCTCTTGACATCGAAACGAAAACTTCCGCCGGCATTTGGACTTCCTTGTTTTTCCTAAAACGGTTTTTTATTTTTAACAAAATTCAAAAAAAAAACGCACACACACAGAAGAAAATTCCCAAAGCAAGCGTTTTTCATCATATTTGTGTGAGTCATAAAATTCGGCGAATTTCGCATTTTCAACAAATTGCACAAAAGCCAAAATTGCTTTTTTTATGACTTTTGTTTTTTGCCGGCCCTGGGCAAGTCAAGGTTTTTTGCAAAAACTCACCAACTGAAAATGACTTTAAGATGTTTTCTTTTTTTCTTAAATTTCAATTTTCCAATTTTCTACCTGCTGCCAGTTTGGAAAGTCATAAAACATTTAGGGTTGCATAATCCGCACAGCTTAAGTTTTTTGTAACTGCCAGTCATAAAGCAGCCTCTTTGGAAAATGTCTTCTGTTCTTTTTTTATTTACTATTTAACAAATGTTTTTTAAATTGTTGGACACACTTGCCTTCGATACGTCAAAGAGTGAACACTCGATTAGAACTCTGTTCCCCTTTTTCAAAACACAACAAATGGTACAATTAGCAAAACCTCAAGTCTTTTGTTTAAACAGAAACTAATTTTGAATTTTCTTTTTTTGGTTTTTTGCAGATGAATCAAACGTGCAAAGTTTGTGGTGAACCCGCCGCCGGCTTCCATTTTGGCGCCTTCACCTGTGAAGGATGCAAGGTAATTATTCCAACGATTCCAAAGAAACATTAACCATTTCGCTGGGTTTAATTTTCCTTTGCCTTTGTCATTCATTCATTCAACATGTCTAATTTTGTATTTCTTTTCCTCTTGTCATTGCAGTCTTTCTTTGGTCGCTCCTACAACAATCTGTCCTCCATCAGCGAGTGCAAAAACAATGGCAAATGCATCATTGACAAAAAGAATCGCACCACCTGCAAGGCGTGCCGCTTGCGCAAATGCTACACCGTTGGCATGTCCAAGGGTGGCTCGCGCTATGGCCGTCGCTCCAATTGGTTCAAAATTCACTGCCTTCTGCAGGAACAACAACAGCAGGCCGTTGAGGCGGCCACCAAAGCGGCCGCCAACGGTTCAGTGCCACCCAATTCGGCCACGGCCGGTTCGCCCTTCGGTGATATGGCTGCTGCGGCTGCGGCCGCTGCTGCCCAACAACAGTTCTCTCAGCGCTCCTCACATTTGGCGGCCGCCGCTGCTGCCGGTGCTCCCCATTTGGGTTATCCCACATATCTGCCCGAGATGTCGGCTGGGCCCTTCATGTCAGCGGCTGCTTTGCCATTCTTCAGCATGATGAACTCCATACCCAGCATGAGTGCCGCGGGCTCGCCGCCCTCGGCCTTCCAGATGCCGCCGCATTTGTTGTTCCCCGGCTATCATCCAGCTGCAGCAGCTGCTGCCGCTGATGCTGCCTACCGCTCGGAAATGTACAAACACCGGCAATCGGTGGACTCGGCCGTCTCGGCGGAATCACACTCGCGTTTCTCGCCCACCAATCACTCGGTGCACTCGTTGACCCACGACCACGAACCCCACCATCATTCCGACCGGCAATCACCCGAGTTGTGCGTATCCGGCGACGATGATGAGCATGAGGGCAACTACATGCACTCACATCATTCCGTCTCTCCCGTGTCATCAGTATCCGCCGCAGCCGCCGCCGCCGTCGGTGCCCACCATCATCAAATTCACAGTCCCATTGCGTTGAGAGCCTCGCCATTGCAAAGCACCACACCCGTTGTCATGTCCAACAACGCCTCACCGGCACCCTGCTCCTCCTCCTCCTCGTTTGCCGCCAAAATGGAATCGCTGTCGCCCGTGTCCGTGTGCTCCATCAGCCATGAAACGTCAACGGTGCCCATGTACGAGGAGCCCATGAATCAGGACTGCCCGATGGACCTGAGCATGAAAACCTCGCGCAGCTCGGTGAACAGTGACAGCGACATGCAGAGCGAGTCCAGCGAAGAGGAACGGCAACAGAGCATGCGCCGCAAATTCTACCATCTGAACAACGAGGCCGACAACTCGGAAAACTCCTCCGACTGTGAGGCGTCCAAGCGGCAAAAGTTGGCCGAGCATGCCTATCGCTTTGGCCCGCACTCTCATGCTCAGCGAGGTATTGTATGCGTTTAAAACGTTCACCACTCTCACTCATCAAGTTACCAAAACCACCTCTTAAAAAAAAACCGAGAAAAAACCACAAAAGCAAAAAACCATTTATAGTCAATGCAAACATTTAGCAAATACTACGTTTACATTATGTGCGCCCTGGGTGGGCGTGTCCTACCATTACTTTTTCACAAAAGACAAATTGTATATAAACGCAGTGGGCCCACTGTGCGCTCTGTCGCCAGTCTGCCAGTTGCAACTCCAATTCAAATTGAAAAAATCCAAATATTATTTGTAAGTTGTTTAGTGAATTTTTTTTTTTTTTTTGATTATCTTTTTTAATTAGTTAATAATCGAATTGTTTATACCAAAATATTTGTATATAAATGGAAAATTCATTTGATTGATTTATCTTCCTCCCTCTCTATCTTTCTGTCACTGTCTCTCTGCATGCTTTCTTTCGTTTAGTTTTAAGTTTTTTTAGTTTTATCTTTTTTTCTCCTTATGTTGACCGGCCTTTGGCTCGAAAAAATTGTACATATATGACATTTTTTTTTCTCTTGATTGCAACAATTGTATTATTTTTAAATGATTTATATTTGATAGATATGTAGTGTTTTCTGTTTGTTTGTGTCCACACAGCAACACAAGAAAAAGAAAAAAACTCAAACTTTTTTTTGACATTTTATTTGTAAATATTTATTGCAAAAAATACCAATGAATTGTAGATTTTATAGATAGATTATGATCTTTTTTATTATTATTATTATATAAAAAAAAACACATACACACAAAAAAACAAACATTTTTTTTTGGAAAATATATGAAAACATGATGATGAAAATTTAAATACAACTGGTTTTTTTATTTCTTATTTTCGGGGGGGAATTTTTAAGAAATCTAAAATTAATTTCCAAGTCTTTGGATTTGGATTTTATTTTTTGAAAAAAAAAACCGCGATTTAACTACCATTGGAGGAAGATGAAGAGACTTTTTACGGTCACAGTCGTCTACATTTGCTGTCGATCTCGGCAATTGGGTTTGCGTCTTAAGTCTTTTGTATTTAAAATGAGGGTTATCCATTTCGTGGTTTCAACAGTATAGGGCTGGAATTCGACATCTGTCCAACTAAGATGTTAAACCAACTTTTTTTTCATTTCAGTTGGAAGTCTGACATTGACGAAATCACATCAACTGACCACCAAGATCATGCGATTTGACACCATTAGACTTTTTTTCGTGGGGCTACACGAAAGACCGTGTTTATGCAGATAAACCTTTAACTCTTGAGCACTTAAGAACCAACATTCCATTTATGACGCCAAAAAGTGGTCCAGAATTACCTCAAAATAATCAACGCGTGGTGTTCATTTAAATGATGTAGTGTCAACGTTCAAACTTTATAATAACAAAGATATATCATGAAAAAAAAAAACATTTTATATGTGTTTTGCGTTTGCGTTTACTTTTGAAAACGCAAAATGGATAACCCTTTATTTAAAATTTATGAAAATAATAGCCACCCTGTACTTTTCTTTTGTCTGAATGACTCATTTTCATTACTTAACTCTCGCCAGTATTCCAATTTCGTGTCATTTTTCTACTAATCTCGCCAGTGAGGTTTGCGTCTTAAGTCTTTTGTATTTAATACTTTAAGAAAACTTGCTTGCTTTTACAATTTTTTTCTCTAGGCTGTTCACATATTTCTGTAAATCTCATGTTGTTCACTTACAAGTTACAATTGACTCAGTAATTGAAGCCAGTTTGAGGCAGATTTTCTAGCGCTCACATCCCATTTCAGCCTTTGGGGGCTGGCAACGCCAACAGTGGGTGCTTCAGAGTTAAGATTAGGTGTTGCAGAGACACTTTTTGCGGCCGAAGATGGAACACATGCAATCGGCATAACAATATTCCCAAAATTTACTCAAAGCATAAAATTCCAGACCAAAACTGTGCTCTATTATCACTTCAAGAGCCCGTTGCCGCCATAAAGTTGACAACCATAAATTGTGAAATGTGCAAACAAAAGATTTAAGCATTGAACTTCATTAATTTGCCATAACTCCTGTTTGTTTTGTTTGTTTGTTGTCTGTATTGCTTTCATTTCATTTCATTTCACAAAACAAAAGACTTAAGAGGCGAACTTGTTTTGTTCATACCACATTTTATGTGAAAATGTCACATCACACACAAATACATTCTTCTTCTACTCAAACGAAGAAAAACAACAAAACAAAAAAAAACACCAACGACCAACAATAATTTGCAACACAAAAGATTTGTTAACAAATCAAAAATCAATTTACTCGTTGATATTATTGAATATGCATTAAATGTTGTTGGGCCTGTGCTTGTTGTACGCAACGTTAGTTGAGCCATAGAAAGTTGTCGAAGGTGTTAAAAACCCAAAATTGGTCGCAAAAGAAGAAGATGTTAAATGGAAATGATGAGCGATTATTTTGGGTAGCCATAAGATTCGATTCTTAACTATAAATATATACGTGGATTTTTTTTTTTTGGTAAATGTTTATAAATGACGAGCTCGAGGTCTGGTTTTGTTTTTCTAATTTTTTTAATATTCTGTTTTGTAATTTTTTCTCCTATTTTTTTTTTTGGTAAATGTTAATAAAAGGTAAATTTTTTTTTAATAATTTTTTTTTTTTGTAATCTTCCAGCGAGGTCTGATTTTTCTTTATTTTTTTGTATATTTTTGTACATTTGTTCCCCAATATTTTTTTTAATTTAATTTTTGTAATTTTTTGTTAATTTCGGTATATCTTTTCGCTAATATTTTTTTTTTGGTCTGATTGTTCTTAATTTTTTTTTGCAATTTTTTCCCCAATATTTTTTTTTTTTTAATTTTTGTATATTTTTGTGAATGTTAATAAAAGTCGGATTTCTTTAAAAATTATTTTTTTTGTACCTTTTTCCCCCCTATATTTTTGTTTTGGAGGTCTGATTGTTTTCATTTTTCCTTATCGTATGTGTTTTTTTTTTTGATTTTTGGATATCTTTTCGACAATATTTTTTTTGGTCGAGCTCGAGGCTCTTGTTTTTTGAATTATTGTATATTTTTTTTTTGAATTTTTTTTATATATTTTATGGTAAATATTAATAAAAGACAAGCCTGATTTTTTTCTAATTATTGTTTATATTTTTTTTTTAATTTTTGTATACAATCATTTTTGTTTGTAAGTGTTAATAAAAGTTAATAAAAGATCGAGGTCTGATTTTTTTTTTTAATTTTTGTATATTTTTCCCCCTAATATTTTTTTGGTTAAATAAAGGTCGAGCTCGAGGTCTATTTTATAATGTTTTTGTAATTTTTTTTTTTTTGCAATTTTTCTCCAATATTTTTTTTTTAATTTTTGGATATTTTTTGGTCGAGCTCGAGGCTCTTGTTTTTTGAATTATTGTATATATTTTTTTTATGGTAAATGTTAATTTTTGTTTAATTTTTGTATACGAGTATTTTTGTTGGTAAATGTTTATAAAAGTCGAGCTCGAGATCTGATTTTTTTTTTAAATTTTTTCCCTCAATATTTTTGATTTTTTTTAATTTTTGTATACGAGCATTTTTGTTGGTAAATGTTTATAAAAGTCGATCTCGAGGTCTGATTTTTTTTTTAAATTTTTTTGTAAATTTTTTCCCCTCAATTTATAAAAGTCGACCTCTGATTTTTTTTTTAATTTTTTTCCCTCAATATTTTTCTGATTCTTTTTTTTTTAATTTTTGTATACGAGTATTTTTGTTGGTAAATGTTTATAAAAGTCGATCTCGAGGTCTGATTTTTTTTTTTAATTTTTTTTTGTATATTTTTTTCCCTCAATTTATAAAAGTCGAGCTCGAGGTCTGATTTTTTTTTTAATGTGTTTCCCTCAGTATTTTTCTGATTCTTTGTTTTTATTTTTTGTATACGAGTATTTTTGTTGGTAAATGTTTATAAAAGTCGAGCTGATATATTTTATTTTTTTCTAATTTTTGTTTATATATTTTTTTTTAATTTTTGTATACGAGTATTTTTGTTGGTAAATATTTATTAAAGTCGAGCTCGAGGTCTGATTTTTTTTTAAATTTTTGGGTATTTTTTTCCCTCAATATTTTTCTGATTTTTTTTTTTTAATTTTTGTATACGAGTATTTTTGTTGGTAAATATTTATTAAAGTCGAGCTCGAGGTCTAATTTTTTTTATATTTTCCCCCCTCAGTTTATAAAAGTCGAACTCGAGGTTTGATTTTTTTTTTTAAATTTTTCCCTCAATATTTTTCTGATTCTTTTTTTTTAATTTTTATATATTCTTCCCCCAATATTTCGAGGTCTGACTTTATTATTATATTCCCCCCCCCCCCACAATTTTTTTTGTAAATATTAATAAAATTCTGATTTTTTTTTCTCTTAATTTTGGTATAATTTTTTGTACCTTTTACCTTTTATTAACATTTTTGGTAAATGTTAATAAAAGTGAAGCCTGAGGTATGATTTTTTTTATTTTTATGTTTTTTTCTCTTTTCTCTAATGAGCTTAAGTTATTGAACCAAGGGCTTTAGGTTGTGTCTGTAATGGAAACTCCAGTTCAATTAGAAGAACCTCCCGTAAAATAATCCATCGGCTTTCCTCACTCACATAATCTGATCCTTAAGGTTATTAGCTAAGCCCGTGAAAAACCCAATCAAAATCTCAATCTCTGCCAGACCATAGAGCGCTTAAGGCGACGTCTTAATATATGAATCTTTTTATATAGCAGGGGGACTGCATGATTCCATCAGAATGTTATCAGGTGGCCCCATTTATCCCGGCAGGGTTAAATGCCCCAATGGCAGGATAAAGACGTTTTTGTGGTCGGACATTGAAGACATGGACTTGGGGTTATCTTTGGTCCCAATTGATTAGTGCTCACCGTAATCATGTTATCATTAGTCTGGGCGATGCCAGTTGCCCCCCTCGGAAAGGCGATTTGATCCCATTTCATTATTATTGTGCGGTACAATGAAGAACAGTTATCACTGTGAACAATTTTTCGGTGTCATTATAATATAATTTTTACAAGTAAATAAATAAATTATTTTTAATATCATATTGGTAAATAACAGTCCGCCACCAATACAGTAGCAGGCGAGATTTCCTCAAATTCATTTGATTATTTTTTTTTGAACTGCCTCACATTCCCTATCTCTTAGAATATATTTTCTTATAACGGTTTTACTAACTAAAATTGAAAAGAAAAAACAAATAATAATAGTCCACAATTAGAAGAAAGTTTAAATTTGGTCAATGTTACAGCGAATTATGATTCTGTCTTAAGTCTTTTGATTTACCTGGCACACGCATATTTCACTTGTTCATTTTCTTAACGTTCCCCGCTTTATTTTAAACATTTAAACAAAACCAACGTTTTTCGGACATAAATCACAAACATGATTTGTCAAATTTTGTTTTGTTGTTGTCTTTCGTTTTGTAGAACACATAATTCATAGAAATGATCGTAAAAAAAGTTATGATTTTACGATTTCCGTTAATAATAAATTTCTAATACAATCGTAAAAATTCACAAATTATTGGAAAAAAACAACAAAGGTAAAACGTTAATAAAATATATGAAACTTTGAACAAACTTCATTCCGTTACCACAACCCTCCCTCCTCCTCCACCCCCTCACTGTAGGCCCAAGCAATTGGGGAATGTGGGACCGGCGGAGCCCAAGAAGTGCATATGGGCCAATAGCCCTGAAATATTTAAGTGAAATGTAATAAAATTTATATAACAAACACCTTTAATAAAAGACAAAAACACACACACACACATACAAATAATAAAGGAGGCTGGTATGAAATTGTTTAGGTATTTTAATTTCATTTTAAAGAAAAGTGTGGAGATTTTGGGGCAATTGGGGATGGACATGAATTGTTCAAATAAAATAAATAAATAAGAAGAAAAAAATGTGGAAGAAGAAAAAAAATGTGGATGAGCTCAATATGGATAAAAATTCCACAGCAAAAATGTGAATCCCATACAAAATGGGACCAAAAAATTGGGAAATTTGAAAAAAACGGACCCAAAAAAGGCCCAAGAATTTTTTTTCATTATGAAAAACAATCAAAAATTGAAAATTTGAATTTTAAAAATGAACCACCAAAGGAAAGGTGGCCCAAGAAAATCTCATACAAAATTGGGGGATTTTTTTTCATAATTTTAAGATAATATTTACCGGCCAAGACACGATGTTGAACGACGTTTGCCTGATTTCTTAACTACAAGCAGTTAATTTCAAAGCCACTAATCAGCTGTATGTCTTTTAGATATAATGCGAACATTGTCGTTTAATGTTGTGGCTTTGGCTGTAAATATTATCTTAATATTATAAAAAAAATCACAAAATTTTTTTGGGTACTTATGAAAAATGTCCCAATATTGAATGGTATTTGCTTGGTCCATCTCTTTTATTGGTCCATTTGTGCAGTTTCCCAATTTTTTATAAGGGATAACAGTTGTACTTTTATTGGTCCATTTTTTTAATTTACTATTTTTTTGGATATTTGTCTTAATGAAGAATGACCCTGGTGTGTATGGGATGAAAATCTTTCTTTTGTTTTTCGTCAATTTTTAATTTTTTTTTGGTAGTTTTCTTAATGAAAAATGCCCCAACTTTTGGGATTTTCTTGGGTCATATTTTATTTGTTGGTCCATTTTTATAATTTCCTTTTTTTTTTGGGTATTTTTCTTAATGAAAATTCCCCTGGTGTGTATGGGATGAAAATCATTCTTTTCTGGATTACTTTTTTCTATTTTTAATTTTTTTTGGTATTTTTTTTACTGAAAAACTCTCAAATTTGTATGGGATTTTCTTGGATCATTTTTTATTTTTTGGTCCATTTTTATAATTTCCCAATTTTTTTGGGTATTTTTCTTAATGAAAATTCCCCTGGTGTGTATGGGATGAAAATCATTCTTTTCTGGATTAATTTTTTAAATTTTTCATTTTTTTTCGTAATTTTCTAAATGAAAAACTCACCAATTTTGTATGGGATTTTCTTCGGTTATATTTTAATTTTGGTCCATTTTTATAATTTCCCTAGTTTTTGGGTATTTTTCTTAATGAAAATTGCCCTGGTGTGTATCGGATGAAAATCATTCTTTTCTGGATTAATTTTTTCTATTTTTAATTTTTTTTTGGTATTTTGTTTACTGAAAAACTCTCAAATTTGTATGGGACTTTATTGGATCATTTTTTATTTTTTGGTCCATTTTTATAATTTCCCAATTTTTTTGGGTATTTTTCTTAATGAAAATTCCCCTGGTGTGTATACGATGAAAATCATTCTTTTCTGGATTAATTTTTTTCTGTTTTTAATTTTTTTTGGTATTTTTTTTTACTGAAAAACTCTCAAATTTTTATGGGATTTTCTTGGGTCATATTTAATTTTTTGGTCCATTTTTTTAAATTTGTAAATTTTTCTGGTATTTTTCTTAATGGAAAATTCCCCTAGTGTGTATGGGATGAAAATCTTTCTTTTCTGGATTAATTTTTTCTATTTTTAATTTTTTTTGGTAATTTTCTTAATGAAAAATTTTCCAATTTTGTAGGGATTTTCTTGGGCCATCTTTCTCTATTTTTTTTTGGTAAATTTCTTCCCTTGTTTCTTAAGTTTTTCTTAATGAAAAATACCCCTGGTTTGTGAAAATCTTTCTTTTGGTGCTCCATTTTTGCTATTTCTCAATTTGTTGAGTGTTTTCCAATTCCCCAATTTTGTATGGCAGCTTCTTGGGTCCTCTTTTATTGTTTAATGCAGCGTGGCAAGCCACCACCCACACATCTTAAAGTTTTGAATCTCCAGCTACATATATTATAAAAATTTATAATATTTTTAATTTCATTAAAAAATTCCACATTTCACAATTGAATTTTGATATTATAAAAATGTCGACCCGTCTTGGCGTAAACTTCCCATACCGCCCCTCTTATGTTTTAAACATAAAATGTTTAATGGCCAAGTTCTGTTCACTAATACGTTTTTTTTCTCTCTGTTTTTGGTTAATAACTTTTTTCTTGTTGTTGTGGTTTTGCTATAAACATTTGATTGTTTTTGTTTAATTTCATTTAACAAGTGCTGTTAATTAATATTCTCGCTGTGGCCTATTCGTAGGCATAGTTTGGATAGTTTTTAAACATGTGTGTCTAAATAAATATATTTAACAACAACAACAAGCAACCGACATTGTTAGCTTTTTGTGTGGTGGTTGTTGTTTTCTGCTGTTCAACTATTCAATTGTTTGGTTTCTTTTTGTTAATATCCAATGGCAGTTGTTGTTGTAGTAGGAGCAAAAGCAAAAAAAAGCTTCTACACTGAACGCAAGGCGGTAATGCTGGCCTAGGATGGGATGAGGTTTGTGCGTTAGTGTTGGTTAGTCAGTGGGCTGGTGGTGGTAGCCAGCCAGACCCAGAGAAAGATGGAGGAAAAATTTGCCTAAAACAAACACGTGCTGCTTTAAATAATAAACTTAATATTAACACATATAAAAGTCATTCGTGCTGTTGTTTGGAATTTTAATCGCTTAATTATCAACGTTTACTCGGCAAACGGCCGCAAACAGGCAGTCGAGGCAGCCGAAGCAGCAGCACCAGCAGCAGCCGCCAACAGCAATCGCATCAGCAATGCGGCGCTTTTTTTTCTGTTGTGTTTGGTGGCTGCCTCCACGACCGTTGTCTCCCCCGGCCGGAGTTGGCTGGAGTTTGTTTGATTTGTTGGCTGTGTGTAAGCCATCCGACTGGAGACTTGAAGTGTAAGCCAGTGAGTGAGTGAGTGAGTACTAAGTGAGCCAAGTGACTGAAGCTACGTGAGTGTGTGCGTAAGACGTGCTGCCCGCGTATGCGTATTGCTACACACTGAAATTATACTCCTTTGGTCTTTTTTTGCGTTTCTTTTTCATTGTGAGGCCTCTGTCGGTTTCAGCAGTTTTTGCCATAAATTGTTTCAACTCTGTTTTTTTCTTTCAGACATTTATAACAGCGACAGACGTTTTGCGTTTAATACACCCAACTTTATAACTCCTTAAATATATACGTGTGTATATACACATGTATGTACAGATGTCGGTCCGTCCGTCTGTCCGTCCGTCTGTATGTAGTAATTATTGGTTATATGAACATCAACTCGGTAGTCAGTCAGTCATTCACTAGCGTAACGTAACTAACTCATATGCCAGTAGTTAGTTGCTCTCTCTCTCTCTCTCTCCGCCTCGTCTCTCTCCGTCATAATTGCGTATGGCTGAAGTTGGACGCAGTTGAAGTTGCACATTAACAAATTAACATTTATGTTGTAAATGAAGATGAGTTTGAAAAAGAAAAAAACTACAAAACTGGTAATGGAAGAAAAATGGAGCTGCTGTGCAAAGCACCTTTCGAAAAACATATTGCGAAATTTGCTGACGCTAATGCAGTATTTTAAATAAAACATGTAATTTTGAGTTTCATGAAATGTGTGAGTTACACCCGTTAAAAGTTTGCCAAACGCATTCTAAATATTTGCGGTTAATGTTAACGATTGAAAAACTCTCAAGTCGTTAATTGAAAACAGGAATTCGGAGAGAAATCAAAGGATTTTCAAATAAAATAACATAAAATAAAATAAAATAAAATAAAATAAAATAAAATAAAATAAAATAAAACAAATAATATAAAATAAAATAAAATAAATTGAAATAAAATAAAATAAAATAATCTTAATATTTACCCTCGACACTGATTCACTGATACACTGATTCCCTGATTCACTGATTCACTGACTCTGTCACGCAGTACGTAGGAATTTAAATAGGCATTCTATAATAATTCTATAAATAATAATAATAAAAAAAATAATATTTTTTTTTTTGTACAGAAATTGTGTTTTCCCCATATTTTTTTTTACCAAAATTTTTTTTTTTTCCAAAATTTTTTTTACAAAATTTGTTTTTTTCCTCAAAATTTTTTTTTTCAACAAAATTTTTTTTTTCAGCGAACATTTTTTTTTCTACAAAAATTTTTTTTTCTACAAACATTTTTTTTTTCAACAAAATATTTTTTTTTCCACAAAAATTTTTTTTTCAACAAAATTTTTTTTTTTCAACAAAATTTTTTTTTTCAGCAGAAATTTTTTTTTCACCAATTTTTTTTTACAAAATAGTTTTCTCAAAATATTTTTTACAAAATTTTTAAAATTAAGTAACAAATACTTTCTCAAGCAAATTAACGGGCGCCATAGGCGCATTACAACTTACTAGTATAAAATAAAAGAAAAGAAAACAAAATAAAATAAAATAAAATAAAATAAAACATACAGAGCACTCTCTCATAAGCGGACACCTAAGGGACTGAGAATTTTGTCCACTTATGAGAGAAGTACACAAGAGGACTGAATCGGATTGCTACGGAAAAAAGTGTCCGTTTAGGAGAGGTGTCCGCTTAAGAGAGGTGTGCGCAAGGAGAGAGTACTATGTATATATAGGGTTGTCCACTTCGTGGTTTGACGAAAATATATCGCTTAACTATCACACAACGCTTACAAATTATTAAAACCTACTACAAAAAATGGTGATTCTGACCTACTACAAAAAATGGTGATTCTGGCACAGCCACATATCGTCCTTTAGGAGGAGATTATGCTTTATGGTTATGAAGCACATTTCTCACTCGGTGGATATGTTAATAAACCAAATTGTCGTCATAAAAATGTACAAAAAAAACCTTTGTTTAGAAAAATGTGTGAAAATTGTCTTTGTATCATACATTTTTCTTAACACAAGGTTTTTTACATTTTTATGAATACGTGGGAATAAGCTTAATTTTTTCTCGAAACACGTTTTTTAATGAAATTCAATAAAAAATTGTCCAAAAAATATTAAAAATTAAACATTTATATTTACAAAGATCTAGCAAATTCAATTCGTTATCGTTATTTTGTTTGTCCCCACCGAAAATCGTCTCCTGTCAAATATTTCTTGTTCGCTGTTAGCGCTCGCTGTATATTCAGGGCTACTACGTAACATTCCATGAAGTGAACTGTTCTCAAATCACTGAGCGGTGCATGTTATCATCTGGAAATTCACGTCTCGGGACCAACCTAGAGACGTTTAGGCGCTGGCAATTACAAGTGTCGCCACCGACGCAAACAAATTATTGATGTTATTACCAGAAACTGAGGCTAACAAATGGTTGATGGCCAGGATGCAAACCTGGTTTTGTTGTGCTATAGTCTCACAAAAATACCACCAAGGCTACTAACATACAAATTTCAGATCTTTTGAAAACACCTCTAATTCAACAACAATAAAAGTTATGAAAATTCTGTTTCTACAGCGCTGATTAAATTCTTATAAAAATCGAAAAACCAATTGCAATGTCCTCAAAAAGCTTATTCCAGGATAGTACAAGAATAGATGGCATTTTTTTTTTAAAGGAAAAAATCCATCAGCGGAAAATCTTTTCTAAAATCCACTTAGACTCACCCACATGTGAGGCCGCATGTGTCTTAAGTCTTTTGTTACATTACCACATTACATTTTCATATTTGTCTCCGGCAATTTATCAACAATCTGTGAGAGGTTCCCTTCAAAACCGGCCACACTACAATAACAACAACAGCCACAGCAAAAGCAAAAAAATGAAAATGAAAATAAAAACTTTCCCACATAAACTATGAAAGCCAAGTTTTCCATCATCATTTCGATGTCAACTCTCTAATCAAAACTCATTTGTAATTCTAAATGACAAAACAAACAGACGCAAAAGAAAGACCACAGACAAATCAAATCAAATTCCATGTTGAGCAGGGAAAGGGGTGGAGAAAATTGATTTTCAACTAAACAAAACAAAACAAAATTGTCTCTGTGGCGTCATTCTTTCTTTAGGAAAACCAAAGCGAGCCACCATATCGGGCCACCCAATACGTTTAGTTCGAGTGTGTGTTTTTTTTTCGTCCGTCGTCTGTCTTCATTGGTTTTGACCAATTTTAGTCGATCACAGTCGATCATCATTATAATGTCGTCGTTGTTGACAACAACATACATCAACACCATTGCCATCGCCACCATCCAACCACCAACACGACCGACATTATTGCTAGAGTTAAATTGAATTTGAAATTGAATGAAATACAACAAAAACACCACAACAAATATCGCTTTACAAATGTCAATTCAATATGTCCACAACAGAACAAACAATATCTGAATAAAAATCCAAACATTGTTTTGTGTTTTTTTTTTGTTTTGTTTTGTCTAACAAACACACAAAAAATCATCGACATCATCGGAAAAAAAACACCCAAAAAGGTGTAAAAAAAAAAAACGAAAAGCTTTAGATTTAATTGAATATCAAATGAGCGCCATATTGTTTTAAATAACAGTGGGCTGAACTAGATAAACAAAAGCTGACACACAACGACAAATGTCTCACATTTGTCTCAAATTTTGTGAATTTTCGCCCATTTGGCCAGTGAGAACCCACTGTCGGCGGCACACGGACTCTGCCATTGATCGCTTTCTGGTCTCAACATTTTTTTTATTTCAGTTCAGTTCGAAATTCACTGTTCACTGTTGTTGTACAAATTTGTATATTTGTGTGTTTGCTTTAATTGTTGTTGGTGTCACTCGCTGATGCCAGGTTTTGTTTTTGGTTTTATACAGAAAATCGTACGAATCGTGTCTTGACGTTTCAGCAGTGGCCAAGGCATTGTTGTTGTTTGATTTTGAAAGCTTTAACAAATTGTTTATAAAACAAACATTTATTATTTACGTGACAGGGATTTCATTAAGTTTTTGTTTTCCCTCTCCCGCTCCCGCTCCATCGTCTTTACTCCAAATGCTTTGGTGCGTTTGTCGACACGCAGAAACGCCCACTTTTGTTGACTTTCTGGCGTTGTTGTTCATGTTGATTTTAAGCAACAATCGCCTAAATCAATTGCTTCATATTTGCCAACAATTAACGACATGATAGAGCAAATGTTTGAGCATGGCGAGCAATAATAAAATAAAAGCCTCCACGGAATTGTGCGTAAAATGTGGATTTGTATATTTTGCTGGACAGTGGGCTGGGCAAAGACTAAACGAAGTCTTAACATTTGCTGGAAAAATCAGGGATTTCATTTTACTTTCTTTGTTTAATTACAATACCAAGTAAATTTATAGTGTAGTTTTGGGTCCAAGGCTAGATTTTTGCAGCCACTGGTGGATCGTGGGAATTAAACCCAACTGGCTGCCAACTCGCCTACCGGGGCGCTTATTGAAAGTCTTAACTTAATGTCAATGATCCCCAATTACCATCAAAATAAAATAGCAAGTGTGTGTCTTAAGTCTTTTGTTTAACGAAAAATACCCACTGTTTAAGGTCGGCAAGTACATGGCATAGAGATTTGAAATCCTGCGACTTTACAAGTAAGGGAGTAATCTCTAGGCCATGTAAAACATTTCCAGAAAAAGCTTTAGCCTTTACGGTGTCGGTTAGCTGCAGTAGTGAGGATGTGAATGATATCATGCTCGTCTGCTACTTCATGGAATATATGTATGACCGGAAATCCAAAAAGAAAAAAGAAAACTGACCCAAAAAAAATCTCATACAAAAAAAACGCATTTGTCACAAATTTTGTGGGGCATTTTTCAAAAACTTAGTTTGACAGATGTCGCATTCCAGCCCAATACACAAAATGGATAACCCCATATTATTTAGGGGATTTTTCAGAATTTTTGAGGACAATTTCCTGTTGCCCTTTTTGAAGAATTTTTTTTTTTTATTAATTTTTGGAAATTCCTTGTCCTTATTTGGGGAATTTTTCTATATATTATTTGTGTGATTTTTTTGAATTTTTGGGGACATTTTCATGTTGACACTTTTTCTATTAATTTTTGCTAATTCTATATTTGGGGAACTTTTCTCTTTTTCACTTTTGGGGAATTTTTCATTTCACTTTTGTAAATTTTTTTTATTATTTTTTGGGGGAATTTTTCATTGAATTTTTGGGGCAATTTTCATGTTGGCCCTCTTTGGTTGAATTTTTTTTTATTTTAATTTTTGGAAATTCCTTATTTGTATATATTTATATATTTGGATTTTTTGGTGGATTTTTCCGATTTCGAAATTCTTTGTTGGGGAAATTTTTTATATATTATTAGGGGGATTTTTCAGAATTTTTGGGCACATTTTCATGTTGGCACTTTTTTTTTATAAATTTTTGGTAATTCGTCATTTGGGGAACTTTTCACTTTATTTTGGGGGAATTTTTCATCGAGCTTCTTGAAGTATTTTTGATTTTTCCCCCGATTTTTTGGGGACATTTTAATGATGCTCTTTTTGGGGAATTTTTCATTTCACTTTTGTACATTTTTTTTTATTATTTTTTGGGAGAATTTTTCATTGAATTTTTGGGGCAAACAGTTTTTTTTTTCAAAACATTGGGGCTTTCGGAGGATTTTCGCAAATGAAGCACATGTTGGTCAGTGAAAAGTATTTCCTAACACTTTCAAAAGAATTTTTTGGGACACCATACTGCAATTTCAAAAAATTAACAAAATTTAGTTATTTTCGGAATGGCAAACATTCCTGCTGACTTCTCAACATATGGAATGTTGCTGCAGTTGATGGACATTCTGAGAATCTGGGGTTGGCAATTTTTTGAGTGCGTGTCCAGAATACTTTAGAAAATTGGTAAAAAAAATAACATATTAATTAATCTAACGATTTTTTTCGTTATTTTCGTTATCGGGCCATGTTAAATGAATTTTTGTTTAAAAAAATTGAAGAGGAGGATAATGGCAACATTTGGTTTCATAAACTCAACTTCATAGGGTCTCATTAAGGTCTTAGGCACTAAGAACTTGTCTAAGCAACTTCACATTCAGTTTTAGGTCAGTATTTTCCATATATATGAAAGTATTTTAAATGAAAGAGAACTGATTAATTTTGAAGTGAGGTCCTTTTGAGGAAAGTTTTTCTTTTTTTAATGGGGAATACCAGAATCTACAGTAGTCTGTGGTTTGGTGAAAAACACAAACCCCCCAAACTCCCAACTTCTTTCCAACGCCCAATCCTTCAAGAACACATTGTATGTATAACAATGACACACGCACCACACCAGCACCAGACAGTCGTGTTCCAAAAGAACATTGTTTGCATACATAACGACCAAATGGCTGCACTACTTCCCGTAAACGGCCTGACATGAAATCAAACTTTTAAAACCAGACCATAAAACACACACAGGGCCGACCACAAAGTCCAGACACCTTACCGAACGAAAATCCAAACAGCCGCCACTGGCGTCAGACGTATGTACCTGTCTGTCTGTTCGCCCGGTCCGGACCGAACATTTTATGAATTGTTAAATTCGGTAAAAAAAATATAAAAATTCAAATCCGTTTATAGCATTTGGGAACTCAGGGAAGAGCAAGGGGGCAGGGGGACTGGCAACATTAAAATCGAATAAAAAATCATAACAACATATGCTTAATTAGCCTTAGACCGAACAATAGAAAGAGGCAACACAGAATTTTCCTACAACCAAATCAATTATTATAAATGGCTTAGAGACCTGCTGACGGCCAATGTAGAAATGTCTTAAAGGCTTAAATGACACCAAAGACAAATGCGTTATAAAGCAATGAAATCGTGTACTAAACAAATGTTGTCACAACATCCGGTTTGATTTAAATATTGAGCGAAACCTCCAGCGACAGTCGGAGCATGGATGGATGGATGGCGGGACGGACGGACAGAGCCAGTGCCACATGTGTCTAGAAAACAAAAAAAAACAAAAAACCTAAAAGACAACAGAGGTGCGTTGATTGTCAATGCAGTGCACTTCAGTTCAGTTCAGTTCAATGCGTTGTCGTGGCCATTCAACAAGTGGTGTGTGTGTGTGTCGGTGTCTGTGTTGCAATGTGGAGTGCATTACGGTTGCCGTTGCACTCAATAATATGCCCGGGAAATTAGTATTCTAAGGCAAGTGTGGCTTCTTCACATTTCCACAAGACAGGCTGTATCGTTTGCTGCCTCCTCTTCATTCGACTCTTCGTTTGTCTGCTGTTCCTTTTCCTCTGCCAGTCGATGACTTCTGGGCATATGTCGGTGTCCTAAACGCATATTGTGATTTTTTGTTCTTCCTATAAAACAAAATTACAACAACAAAAAAAACAACAACGTATGAATTCATTCATAAATTTATAACTTTGTTCGCTGGCTCTGACAATATGTTGGACTCTGGCGTAGATCGGAGATCTGAGCGGTGACACATCGTATGCTTGATGTGGCTGCATTATGGCGTTTGATATTCTAATATCTAATGATGGGATGCGTCGATATGCCGCTGAACGTTAGTTGCATATGTTAAATTCATCTGTTTTTATTGGTTGTTTTCCATTGTCTTTTGTTTTTAGTATAACCACACCAGTGAAAGGAAGTTGGGAGACTGATTAGAACTTGGAGTTTCTTTTCTGGGGGGGTTTTTTTTGTGTCTTGGCGACGGAAGAGAAAATTCCACAGAAAAAAACTATTTGAAAGACATTTCTACTTCCGCAAAGTCACAGATGGGAGAACACCAATGAGAGAAAAAAACAGAAAATTATATAAGAGAGATGGGATGGGAAAATGATCAGCATCTTAATATATATTTACCCTCGACACTGATTCACTGACTCTGTCACGCAGTACGTAGGAATTTAAATAGGCATTCCAAGCGCCCCGGTAGGCGAGTTGGTAGCGTGCTTGCCTATCAGCGTGGGGGTTGTGGGTTCGATTCCCACCAGAGGCTTTGGTCTGTCGCTGCAAAAAATCAAGCCAAATAGTCTTTGTCACTCGGTTTATCATTGGACCCAAAATTAGAATATAAATTTACTTTGTATTGTAATTAAATAAAATAAAATAAAATAAATAAATAGGCATTCTATAATAATTCTATAAATAATAATAATAAAAAAAATAATATTTTTTTTTTGTACAGAAATTGTGTTTTCCCCAAATTTTTTTTTTACCAAAATTTTTTTTTTCAGCAAAATGTTTTTTTTCAGCAAAATTTTTTTTTTCCACAAAAATTTTTTTTTCAGCAAAATTTGTTTTTTCCACAAAAATTTTTTTTTCAACAAATTTTTTTTTTTCAACAAAATTTTTTTTTTCAGCAAACATTTTTTTTTCAACAAAACATTTTTTTTTTCTACAAACATTTTTTTTTTCAACAAAACATTTTTTTTTTCAACAAAATATTTTTTTTTTCCACAAAATTTTTTTTTTCAACAAAATTTTTTTTTTTCAACAAAAATTTTTTTTTCAGCAAGAATTTTTTTTCCACAAATTTTTTTTTTCCAATTTTATTTTTTTCCGAATTTTTTTTTTACAAAATAGTTTTCTCAAAATATTTTTTACAAAATTTTTAAAATTAAGTAACAAATACTTTCTCAAGCAAATTAACGGGCGCCATAGGCGCATTACAACTTACTAGTAAATAATAATAATAAAAAAAATAATATTTTTTTTTTGTACAGAAATTGTGTTTTTACAAAAAAATTTTTTTTTACAAAATTTTTTTCCTTTCAACAAAACATTTTTTTTTTCTACAAACATTTTTTTTTTCTACAAACATTTTTTTTTCAACAAAATATTTTTTTTTTCCACAAAATATTTTTTCACTACAACAAAATTTTTTTTTTTCAACAAAAATTTTTTTTTCAGCAAAAATTTTTTTTCCACAAATTTTTTTTTTCCAATTTTATTTTTTTCCGAAATTTTTTTTTACAAAATAGTTTTCTCAAAATATTTTTTACAAAATTTTTAAAATTAAGTAACAAATACTTTCTCAAGCAAATTAACGGGCGCCATAGGCGCATTACAACTTACTAGTAAATAATAATAATAAAAAAAATAATAATTTTTTTTTGTACAGAAATTGTGTTTTTACAAAATTTTTTTTTCCTAATTTTTTTTTCCACAATATTTTTTTTTTTTCAACAAAATTTTTTTTCCATATTTCAACGGGCGCAATAGGCGCATTACAACTTACTAGTTGAAATAATACTTCAATTAGAATGACACATAAACTAAGAAGAAGATTGAGCTATTTTATTTTCTGAGACTTCCTACTCGGCGCAGTCCCTACACCTCCATTGCAATATTACAAACTAGTGGTAATGGATTTGCTACCGACCTCTTCCTCTGCTCTAAGTTTGCGGGTTCAAAAGGGTTTTTTTCCCACCCACTGTGGGTGAAAACTTCAGTCTTCTTCCCTTTCTCCACGTTGTCGAATTGGCTACTTGGACATATGGCTCATAGTGATGGAGCTCCTAAGTACACGCCTTCATG